>LPNX010680879.1:2268-28833 GCA_001517045.1 Pseudotsuga menziesii | reverse complement strand
CATGCATTAAATACTGTAATAACTATCTACCTAGAAGCTTAACTTCAGCAATTTAATTCCACTAACCTAAATACGAAAGAAAAAAACTGACCTAACATAAAGTGGGCTGATTTTCTATGTAAATCAGTCAGTAGTTAATACTTCCAAACATTCTCATAGTTTTCCATGCCTTCTCATCACTCGTACTACATCACCTTCAACTAGTTAAGAGCATCAGTGCCACAACACTGCCTTAAACTAGTTAAGATTATGCCTACCTACAAACTGCAAGAATGCAAGTATCCCGTGTTGGACATCAAAGATTACTCGATATAACCTATGGCCACCTTCAAGTACTCATAAGCAACATGAAGAATTCATAAGGGATTCTATATCCTAGAAGACAACAATGAAAACCAAATCCGGTTTCTATAGAGGTATCTGTCCCATAATTTCCATCTTCCACCTTGCCCGTAACTTGTGATCTCATGAAACATTTTTTCCATTTAACAATAGCAATAAATCATGAGCCCATTGGCTAGTAGAAGAGCTAAAAGAACTCATTAGAATGAATCTTACTTGTTGTTTTTCAAAATGGAATTAGAACTCTAACTGTGATCTTTGACTCCACTGTGTTCTAGAAGGAACAAAACCAATGGCCCTGTCTATCAATGAATGAGGAAAAAAACCAATGGCCGCGTCTATCAATGGTTTTCTCTTTGTCTCTAGTACCTTTGACGACAGATCAACCCCGACAATAAAGCAAAACCCCTGAAATTTATCCCATCCAGTAGAGAGTTTGACCCATTCTAGTCCCAGCTTCTATCTAATCCAATGTGTCGTGGTTCTAAACCATGGCATCTACATAGCTCATATCTACAAATGGATTAGCTTATTATTTCTATTCCAAATCATTAACGTTTATACCTCCTATCCTATTACCACTTTGTTACTGTATTACAAGTATATCGTGTTTAGCTATCCATTCCACCTTCGATGATAACCTTTGGATCCCTAAGGAGTCAATTTCTTGCCTTGACTGGCCCTCCCTTCCTTGATAAATCTCAATTCTTTGTTCTTCGATCGATGTCGATGTTTGTGACAGATGAGGGATTTCTTTATCCATAACATAAAGAATATTACTTCCTTCTCAATTCCATTATCTAAGAAAGGAGAAAGAAAGCCCTATTAAGATAGCCATGAAAGGACATTGACTGACCTTGTTAATGTCTGATTGGTTGGGTACCCGCCTATATATCAGGTCATGGGACCCCAGGATTTGGAACCTAGTGAAGGAGGATTGTTGATACGCACCTATTGGGAACTAAACCTTAACTTGGAAGGGATGAACAAGCTATGTCTCGATCAAATTATTTCATCCCATCAAATGGAACTGCGGTTGTACGTTTGCTTCTTTTTTTTCTTCATTCCCTATCATTGTGAAACTTACCTTGACAAAGCTTAAAATGTCTTTCTTCTTTGTCTATGATGCAAATCTTTGTTCGGGTTTTAATCTCTCTAACAAAATGCAAATTCAATAAAAAAAGAATAAATATGTAAATTCATTTAGTGGTAAATCTTTTTGGTATTTTTAAATTGTTGAACAAAATTCAAACTTACATCAATAAACACATAGTTAAACATAATGTTGCACTGGAAGAATTCATTAGATCTCCACACAATTATTGTGTCAATTTAAGTGCATGGCTTCAGTCTTATTCAACTCTCATGAGGGAGTTAGCAAACTAAATATAGACCAAAAATAAGGCATAAAGGAGCCATGTAAAAGAGAAGAGGATACGAGTGCTCTTAAGATTAATTTTATCTATAAAATCTTTAAAATATAAGGATGAAGCACTTTCCCAAGTCAACAAAAATAAGGTAATAGTACAATGAAACAAGGAGTGGAATTTGGTTGACCATGTAGAAGAGAACAGGATACTAGTGTTCTTAAGATTAATTTTATCCATGAAATCTCTAAAATGTAAGGATGAAGCACTCTTCCAAGTCAAGTGGCCAATATATATATATGATTGAAATGGTGAAACTAAGCTTAATTAGTAAAAGGAGAGAAAATGTACTCCCCACGAGTGAAAGTGTTGATTTTGTTCCAACATCATGATGATGGCATATTCTCTCCACTTGCATTACATGTGAATCCATGGCATGATGAGTTTAGGTTTATGTAAATCAACTAAATTCAAGGATTTGCTAATGGAATGTAAAAATTGGACAATTTGACAACCTAAGTGTTTTTACTGGGGGACTGGTGGGGAAATATCATATCACGACAAATCATCTTGGAGATTTGAATATTCATAAAATCCTAAAAAATATATTGCATTATATAAGGGGTCAAGAGAGATTTTAATTTGACATAGTAATATAAATATTGGGGGTTATTTTATTTGGGTGGGTTGAGAAATAACATTCAAATCATGATATGGATTCATATATAGATTATTCTTCATATATTTGGAGGCCACCCATAAATACATGTTGAATTCCTCCATGGTTGAATGCAAACATGTCTCTCAACTACAAGAAAAATGGCATTTCAACCTCGTGTAAAATTAGTGTATATTAAAATATTTAATTTAAAATAATATGTTTATAATATTATAATTATGTTGGCAATAATTTATTAATTTTATTATATATATTTTAAATAAAAATATTAATATTATCTCTCTTGAAACACATAAGCAGATATAATTGTTGCATATGAAAATATTTTAGACTAGAATATTTAATTTCAGTTTTTTTTTAATATTAGCATTGTGCTTATGGATATTTTTACTAATGTCATTAAATAGTCTTTAAATAGAATTATTCATATGATTACATTAACTATATTATAATATAATATTATTAATTGAAATCTTAATTCCAATTGAAATCTAACTTCATAAATCCATCTTAAAAAAATACCAAATAATTTGACTATATCATTGGATGATATACGCAAAAAAATTGAGAATATTTGTTTAAGTTTCATATGGGAGAACCATTTAATTTAATTTAAAAAATTAGAGAGAAAATGAAGAGCGCTCGAATCTTGGACTAATTTTGTTCTTCTATAGATATAGAAATGTGATTCATTTGTTGTTGAAGAATCCATCCTCACTAAATTTGGAATGCTTTAAACATAAGAAGATATATGCACATAATTTATCCAAATAGTTAGAGTATTGTTTTACCATATTTTACTGTGCATGTATTAAAAATCACATACAAATAACTTAAAAAAAAAAAAGAATAGAAAACATTTATTAAGCTTATTAAAAATATTTTATGGAGTTTAATTGATTAAGCTTATAGAAAGCATGAGCTTAGTAGATGTAAAATTGGTAGATTGGTAGGTTGTGGTGTGAAACATCTACAATTCTCATATTTTCTAAGCATTGCACTGACTATAGGGTTATCAATGTTTTACATTCTTTATTACATTGATCTCATGACTTGGTTGCATTTTAAGCTTTTTTCCTTCCCCCATCCCATTACTATTCAGTTGGGTAGTCCGCTATCCAACACTACAATGCAATCCTTGTGTCATCATTATTAGCATTATACTATTATTTTACTTAGCATAATGTTTGCTTATAGTATGATGTGTTAGGGACCCTTTTGTTACAACTTGATAATATGATATAAAGGGGTGTTAAAAATGGTTTGATAAAAGTGGATACCTACAATATATGGAGAAACTAGGGTTTTCTTAATTGGAAAGATATTTTGGGAGAAGGTTCAACAATACAATTTTACAAGAAATTTTCCAATATTTAGCCAAATTATAGATATTCTTTAATACCATGCCAACCACCGTGCTATGTAAAAAGATCACTCAGTAACATGTTTTATTATAATTCTAAATCCAAATTTATTGTAATTTAAATTATTTTTCTGAATAAATAAATAAATTCAACCTCTCAAATAATCATTTGCCATTAAGTTAAACAAATTTAAACACTTATTAAAAATCTCAATTTTTCTTACTTTATTAAAAAACAATGCTTTCGAAAATGCAGAGTCGAATGTTTAAGATACGATATTAAAAAACAATGCTTTTGAAAACGCAGGAGTCGAATGTTTAAGATATGGTTTTGTGTATCCACACATGTGTGAATAGATGGCTGCCCTCGAAGATGTCATAGCAGCCAAGGATGGCTAAACAGACAATAAATCCCAGTGAAGAGTGCACAACAACCCATATATTCATACGGTGATTTGGTCTTCAATAATTTGTGAAACATCTAAAATCAGGGATTCACGTATCCATATTTAAGTGAGTACATGGAAGCCAAGTGTTTACAGCCAGCCTTATGCAAGCAACAATTGTGGCATTAACCTATTAGTATTGGATTCACTAATAGTTATTAGTGAAACTATGTTATAGCATTTATGTTCATGGAATATTAAACAATATCTCTAATTTCAGAAAATAGTAGATACTTCATCTATACTCCAATGCTTACAAACCTTGCATACCCTACTCCCTACCTCAAAGCTTATACTAGCAACAACCATATTAATAAGATTAATATGTTTGGAATACCCCGAGAGGACTATATCACCACTGAAGTTAATTTAATAGTTCTATCATGATTGGAGTTAACATAATAGTTAATCTAATAGTTATCCAATATAGTTGCGATTAGAGTTAAAGTTAAGCTAATAGTTGTAGAATCATTGGATTTAAACTAATAATTGTATCTAATAGTTAATTTAAAAGTTAATATATCAACCATTGCAGTTCAATTAAAATTTGTGATTGGAGTTGAAGTTAAGTTAAAGTTGTATCATCATTGGACTTAACCTAATAGTTATAATTTTTTTTCCTAAAGAATGTGTCAATTATTTGTATCTAATAGTTAATCTAACATAAACACCACTTAAGTTGTGGCTATTAAGCTCATAGTTGAAATTAAGCTCATAGTTGTATCATCATGTTGGAGTTAAGCTAATAGTTGTATTTAATAGTTAATTTAAAAGTTAATATAAATTTATTGTAGTTAATAAAAGAGCTTCGAGTTATCCTCACTTTAGGTTCCAAATGGAGTTGGACTAAGCCTTCTGCACATTAACTAGACTCCTAATTGGTAGGTGGAGTTTGAGTCTCACATTAGTTGCACATTACCATGCCACTAAGTGTAGTTATCACATGGGTACCATGCCACTAAGTGTAGTTATCACATGGATTAAGAGGAATTTATTAGGAGTTCAGAGGATTTTATTAGGAATTATACTATCGCACGAAACGCACTTTACTTCAACTCCCAACTGTAAAATGCAGTTTGACTTATTGACATGACTTCGAGCTGCTAGATGGAGTTCAACTGTCACATGGAATACACATTACCATGCCATTAAGTTCACTTATCACATGAGCTATTTTTTATTTTTTATAATTGTTTATAAGGAGTTCAAATGATTAATAGTTAATTTAAAAGTTAATAAAAATATATTGTGGTTAATAAAAGAGCTCCGAGTTATCCTAACTAAGCCTTATGCACATTAACTAAACTCCCAGTTGGTAGGTGGAGCTCGAGTGCCACATGAGTTGCACAATACCATGCTACTGAGTGTAGTTATCACATGAGTTCAGGGGAATTTATTAGGAGTTCGAACTATTTTATTAGGAGTTCGACTCTTACATGACTGCACATTAGCTAGACACCTAGATGCCAAATGCAGTAGGACTAAGCCGTAAGTAATTAGAGTTGAAGTTAAGCTAATAGTTGTAGAATCATTGGAGTTAAGATAATAGTTCTATCTAATAGTTAAGCTAATATAAATCTATTGTAGTTAATAAAAGAGCTATGAGTTATCGTGACTTCTAGCTTCCAAATGGAGTTCGAGTAAGCCTTATGCACATTAAGTGGAATCCCAATTGGTAGGTGGAGTTTGAGTGTCACATGAGCACCACATGAGTTGCACAATACCATGCCTCTAAGTGCAGTTATCACACTATTTCAGAGGAATTTATTAAGAGTTCAAACTATTTTATTTGGAGTTCGACTCTTACATGACTGCACATTAGCTAGACTCCAAGATTCCAAATGCACGTGGACTAAGCCGTAAGTAATTAGACTTGTAGTTAAGCTAATAGTTGTAAAATCATTGGAGTTAACATAATAGTTGCATATAATAGTTAAGCTAATAGTTATCCAATATAACTTTGATTAGAGTTGAAGTTAAGCTAATAGTTCTAGACACATTTGTGTTAAGCTAATAGTTGTATCTAATAATCGATGGAGTTAAGCTAGTAGTTGTATCTAATAATCGAATAGTTCAAGATTAATTTTAATTTTTACAACTATCACTAACTCTACTTATCACATGTTAGTTAAATTATTTTTTTATTTTTTTGAATTATTAATTATTAATTTTGGACGACGCTCATATAATCAATCTAGACATTACACTTGTCTCATTCTCGTTTAATCTTGGACGACTACGATAGAATAAATCTGGACAGTACACTTGTCTCATTCTCATCGGTAAATGAAAAAGCATAGATGGTATTCCACCCCAAAATTCTAACATATATAGGTCTATCGGCCTAAATATATTGACTTTATTTTTCACAATTTAAAAACCTCTTTATAAAATATTGGTCAACAAGATGAATCCCCTGTAAATATAGCTAACATAAAGACAATAATCCCACTAAAAATATTCATAAAAAAAATGCACACCCACCCAAATATTCATACAAAGATTTGGTCTCAATATTATGTAGAACAACTAAACCCTAATTTGGCCGCAAGTGTTTACAATTGGCCCTATGCAAGCAACAAATGTGGCACCAACTCTGGAAGCAGTAACAAGCAGACAATAAATCCCATTGAACAGTGCACAACAACCCAAATATTCATACATGGATTTTTAATATTCTGTAGAACAACTAAACCCTAATTTGGTCGCAAGTGTTTACAACTGGCCCTATGCAAGCAACAAATGTGGCACCAACTCTGGAATCAGTAACAAGCAGACAATAAATCCCATTGAACAATGCACAACAACCCAAATATTCATACATGGATTTTTATTTAAATCAAGCTCGTACGTTTATGAAACATCAATCAACAAGGGCGGAATCGTGAGCATACTTCCACTTCCTGGGCATTTGCATTCTACGGGGAGCCTTTTTAATAGTATTATATTAAAGACTATTGTGTACAAAGTCAAATTCTTTCCTGAATTGCTATGTTGTTGCATGAGTCTAAATGACCTTTCGGTTGTTAGTTTGTCTTTTAATAACCATTTGTTTGAATTTGGGTGTATCAAGTTTCTCATTTGTAATTAATGTGTATTGATGGTGATAGTGCATGTATAAGCAAAATGGCTAATTTCGATTTTTCAAAACTTGTTGTTCACAGGGATTTGGGAATTGATTAAAATTATGGTTCTTAAGGATGACTATTAAAGTTTTTTATCAGTCACTTTATATAGATTGTGTTTCAAGAATAGGTGAATTTCCTTTTTCATTTTCATAAATGTAGGAATTGAAACTAGCATCATGTGGTCTTGACATCATTTTTTGGGGACTGCAAGCATGCTATTTGATTTATAGGATATCAAAACCTAGTTAGCTATAGTTTTGATCGTCGATATTAAGCTTATGTTATTCTTTATACTTATAAGCTTTTGATTTGATTTTCTATTAATTTCAATGCCAACCTCCAATACTAAAAATAAGAAAATATTTAGAATTTGAAATTCATATTTCATATCCTGCAAAAGTTGTGTAATCAAGAACACTTACACATTCAACTTCAAGCCTCTTAATACAAATTGATATAGAAGAATATTGGACATAGTCACAGCTACAAAACTTTTCACTGTCGGAGCTACAATTGAAGATACAACCCACCAAAGGCAACGATGCGGCGTTCTCGCACTTTGTTATCCCTCTAATAAAATTATTGAGAAGCATCTAATATTATATGATTGTATTTTCCCTTCTTGACTTAATCTTTATCTGGCATACAATCTCTTCAAGTTCGTTGTTAATGGCGTTCATTTCCTTCCAAAGAGCAGCAACAGTGACCATGTCCTTGTATGAACTCCCCCCTACCTCATTGCATTGTTGTCCTTCTCCATCAGTTCTGTCATCCTCTTCTTTATTTTCGCTCCGTCATCTCCTTCCATTAATTCCCTGGCTACTCTTCCTACTTCTTCTTTGCTTACCAAACCATCCGGCCCCTTCTTCTCTTCCATGGCCACTTTCTTCTCCTTCATTAGATACAAAGCGTTCATTCTCTGTTCGGCAAAAAGAGGCCAAGAAATCATTGGCACCCCATGTAAAATGCTTTATACAGTTGAATTCCAACCGCAGTGAGAGAGGAAACCACCAGTAGATGGATGATAAAGAACAGGAATCTAAGGCGCCCATGAAGAAACCACGAGTCCTTGGTCTCTGGTTCGACTCTTGAACCCCACAGGTAGAATATTCCTAATATCTGATTCGGCCATCATGGATAGAATTGATGGAGGCCTCTGCAACAGCCAAAGGAAGCGTTGCCCACTGGCTTGAAGTCTGAGAGAAAGCTCCCGAACCTGATCATTCGAGAGAGTGCCCACGCTCCTGAAGGAAACGAAGAGAATGGATGAAGCAGGTTGGCGGTCTAGCCATTTTAGGCACTCCTCCTTGTCCTCCATGACTTCTTCATTAGATGCCAACAGAGACAAAGATATAAACAACCCCACAGCATAAATGGAGGGAATTTTATCAGCACTCAGAAGTACGTTTCCTTCCAGAAGGGCTTTAATTTGTTCGGCCTCCATATCCTCACAGCTATTTATCAGAAATCCTCAAGCTTCATGGAGTCTTGAGGAATGTTGAAGGAACTAGTTAAATTCGATACTGTTAGATCTGTCTTGAATTGGGGTCGGCAGATTTCTCCCCAGATGATTGCCTTCTCATTATTCAAAGTTGTTTAAATAGGAAATAGTAAACAATAATACTGTGGGTGAATACCACAGTTAGGTAAATACCGTGGGTTACCGTGAGATTACTCTCTTCAACACACCCCCTTAATCTCAAGTGGTAGTACATAATCAGCATTGTCTATGCCTAAGTGCTCTCTCTGATATACAATTGTAGATGTTCCCAATGGTTTGGTGAACATGTCAGCTAACTGCTCCTTAGAGCCACAAAACAGTAAAGAAATTTGTTTTTCATTGACTAACTCATGAATGAAGTGATAGCGAGTGTCAATGTGTTTGCTTTTTCTATGAAATACATTATGTTTAGACAACTGTATTGCAAAGTTATTATCACAGAAAATAGAAGTGGGATCTTTTGGAGTGTGTCCCATATCTTTCAATAGTCTTCTTAGCCAAGTTGCATGGCAAGCTGCTTTGGTGGCTGCTACATATTCTGCTTCTGCAGAAGACATGCTCACAATGGGTTGTTTCCGAGATGCCCAAGAGATCAGATTTGTACCCAAATGGAAAGCATAACCAGATGTGCTTTCCCTATCATCAAGAATACCTACAAAATCACTGTCAGTGTACCCTGTAAGAGTACTGTCTGGTGTATGAGTGCACCAGAGGCCATATCCAAGTGTGCCTGCAACATATCTCAGTATTCTTTTTCCAATGTTCCAGTGAGAGTCTTTGGGAGACTCCATAAATCTGGATATAAGGCTGACAGCATACATGAAATCAGGTCTAGTTGCAGTCAAATACATTAAAATTCCTACCAATTGTTTATAGAGTGTATTGTTTACTGTTGGTTCATCATCATTCTTGGTTAACTTGGTGCTAAGAGCTATAGGGGTTTCTGCTGGTTTATATTTATCCATTCTGAATTCTCTAAGTGTTCAGGATTTTGACTGGTTCTTTCTTCTATAGATCGAGACCATCAGCCTCTTCTTCCTTTACCTTGTCCTCCTCTGCCTCGACCTCTGTCGAGGGAAGCTTGAGTGATGAATGCATTGGTCAATGATTCTTCTTCTTGAGTGAATCACGCTTCATGAGATAGAAGAGATCCAGTCAACTCTTCTAAGGTGAATTTAGACAAATCTTTGGATTCTTCTATGGAAGTCACTACCATAGCAAATTTCTTGGTGAGACATCGAAGAATCTTTTGAACAACTATTTTTTTTTCTAGCGGTTCACCATAGGTTTGGAATTGGGTCACAAGACCTGATACCCTAGTCATGATCTGATCTACAGGTTCTGACTCTTTCATCTTTAAACTTTCAAACTGAAGGCGTAGGGTTTGCAGTCTTACCGTTTTAATGCAATTGGTTCCCTTGTAAGCTGATGTAAGCAGATTCCAAGCCTGATATGCGCTGGTAGCTCCGGAGATCTGTGGGAAAATGGACTCTTCAATGCAACTTTGTATCATCCATGTGGCTGTGAGATCTCAGTCTTGGCGAGCTTCGAGAGCATTTTTCTGTGCATTATTCATTGCTGCCAGAGAAACTGCTTCAGGTTCTATGAACTCGGTTTCCACCATATTCCTACATTTGTTGAGCTGCAAAAACGTTTTCATTTTGATAGACCAAAATTCATAGTTTGCTCCAGTCAAAACAGGTCCGGAGATTGGCTTCAAAGAACTGGTATTAGCCATCTGATATGACTAAAAGAACGTAATAGGAATAAGATGAACAAATTAAAGGCTGATTTGGTGGGAGCTCCAACAATGTGCTTCTTGTAAGTAGATCTTAACAATGCAGATCTTAGTTGACCTTTTATTATTATTATTAAAAAAAATGATACCTCTCATAGCTTGTTGTCGGGTTCGATTCCTCTGAAGGAAAATAGAGCACTACTTCCTTCTACAATGGAGAAATATCCAGACAAGGTTTTGCTAGCGCTATCGTCACCAACAGGGAACTCGACATCAACTCATAACTCGCAAGGAATTTGCATGAAGGCAATTGGTGCAGAGTTTATTCCATCTGAACAATGCAGATCTGAAGAGAAGAACATTTTCCTGGGCGAGAGTTGGGCAAATCGATCTGCTGAAGAATCCTCCATGGTAAAATTAAGAAAAGATCATCTGCTGGGGAGAATCGAATTGCTAACCGCTTACATCAACAAGAACCTGAGCCGACAATGGATCCGCTATTTTTTTTTGGATCTCAAAAACTAAGCCGACAATGGATCCACTGTTGCAATCGTAGCACTACAGCTTTTTGTACGGGAAGGAAAAAAAACTTACGAATTGAAGCTTTTGGGCTCTATATCAGCAGCTACTAGGTTGCTCTGCATCGCAATCTACAGTGTCCCTAATTCCGAAATGTCCTCACGTTTTTCAATGGAGATCCATTCAGACTCATATCTAAATCTTATGCCATTCAAATTTTGTTTCCAAAATGCGGGCTGAATCTTCAGGGATATCGCTGCTGGAACGTGCAAATCCATTTTTGAAGAGCTGAATATCTCGATTCGATTTGAGCCTACGTGCTGGATAGAACAGATATGGAAGACTCGATGTGGGTTAGATCTCCATTCCACTGTGATCGGTCAAATAGATTTGTTGTGTTCGAAGTGCTTTCCACTATGTGAAAAGGATTACCCCAACAATGGAAGGATCAGGCCTTAGGCTTTGATACCATGTGAAAGAAAAGAGCAACAGAAAACACACGGGCAGATGATTGCCTTCTCATTATTCAGAGTTGTTTAAATAGGAAATAGTAAACAATAATACTATGGATGAATACCACAGTTAGGTAAATACCATGGGTAAATACTATGGATTACTGTGAGATTACTCTCTTCAACATTAAGGCTCGACACTTCGATCTCGAAGTCAACGTCTTTGAAGGAGATCTCAATATTTTGGACAAGTGTTGGAAGGTACAACATGAGGCAGAGGAGAGAAGCCGAAGAAGTGAAGAATATGTATGAAGGTATTTCTAGTTTGGATGTGACATTGAACATTGTGGTGCAGAAAAGATCGGTAATGAAAGCACAGAAATGAAATGAAGAGGATCTTAGAGCATCTTCCAAGAATGGTTTAGTCTTCTCGTTTAGTAGAGTTTGGCGAGTTTGGCCATTCATCTCTGCATCATCCCCTTCAATCTCGACGTGAGGGAGCTCTATGAAGTGGATATTGCCCACAACCGAAGATACTACGCATTGCATATATGCGTTTTGGCGATGAGAAGTCATCATCCATTTGGGGATAATTAAGGTGACAGAGAAGCCATGGTAGAGCATGAGCCTCTTTGCAAACTCAACCAGTGGGATGATATGGCCCATCCCAGGAGACGGAAAGACTGCTAGATGAGATCCATGGCTCTCCATCAATGTATGTCCAGCAAAATCTCCACACTCGACGTATGCTAATATTTGAAAGTTTAGCTCTGTTGATATCGGCGTTGAATCCCAATTGGTACCTGTAAACCAATTCTAGGCTCTGGCGATAGCTCTGTCGGCCTCTCTGTTCAATAACTTGGTAAACAAGGTACTCAGATGCACAACCTCAAGAAGAAAGTATTGAATTTTGATTTTGGTGTAACAGAAATATTTTATTTCACTCTGCGGATGAGGCTTACGTGTTGTGGTTTTAATTTTATATTTACAACAACACTTACCACGTGGTTTTAATTTTATATTTACAACAACACTTACCATTTCACCAGAATTGGTCGGTGAATTGGTTTTATTCTAGAACAGTCATGTCAATCTTTCAAATGGATGTAGCTTGGGTGGTTGGGAGGAATGAATATTGCCCTCCGGTTCTATTCTTGTAAGTGACACGATGTGGAGTCCGATGAGCTGGGTATTCAGTTTGAATATCATATATTGAGATTTTTTGTGCAGTAACCATCTAACAAATGGTGAACCACATTTAAAAAATAAAAAATAAAAGCCATATCAATTTGACTATAAAATCATTTTAAATGTTCTTAAAATGACATTCTTTAAAACTTTGGAATGTCAAAATTACTTGAGTGTAATAATTTATGTTATTTATTGAGTAATTTTAAACTTAAAAATAAAATAAAATTATATTAAAATTCCAACGTCTATACTCTATAAAATCTAGCAATGTTTTTATCCATATCTAACAATGTTTTTATAAATGAAATCATCATTTCAAATTTAAACAACTCTTAAAAGTTTTATACAAAGTTTTGATGGTGGAGGGTGGACGAGGTGAAAAGATGAAACTAAAACTGAATTAGTGTTTTGTGAAGGAAGAGGAAATATGCAGAGCTGTAAGAAAATGGTGTTGGATGTGACAATGACTATATTTGTATTTTTAATTTTCAATCTATAAAAAAAAGAAAAAAAAAGAAAGATAAACTATTGATAGCAGAGGAAGAAGAGGAAGAAAAAGAATATGTTAAGAAGTGGAAGGAGAGAGTTGTATAGAAGGAATGGTTCTATATATAACACTTGTGGACTGATCGACATGAACATTAGTTCTTTAAATTGGTGCATTGCAAGATTAAAGCTTAAGTGTTATTCACATTACTTTGTATGCAACACAAGGTACTTAACTTAAACTTTGGAAGTTTATAAAATAAATAACCCACATATCATCACTAAAACTTTACAATTACTAAAATTAACCTATCCTAAATTCATGGTTAATGTAATTTATACCAAAATTTATATATTTTATTCCTCATAAAAAAATTCTATTTACAAATTAATTAATTTAAAACATAAATATAAAATAAAACAACTACAAAATAAATAAATAAATATAAGTGTTTAAAATAATAAAGCTAACCCTTAAAATTCTTAAATTTGCTTTAAGCCAATATATCTTAGGGGATGGGAAGGGAATGCGATTGTAGAGAAGTTTAAGCATAGAGATTTCATATTTGTCCTGTATATAATTTGCAACTTCTATGTTGCTATCAATTGTCTCTTTCTCAAAGAGACTAACACTCACATCATTAGGCACTGCTACAGTGACAGGTTTTTTTTCATTATAATCAACAAACATAACTGGATCAACATCCTTTGCTAGGATTACATGATCACTAGTTGCCTCATAATCAAAGTCATCCTGACTGTCTTCCACTTCACTGTGGGATTCTCCCTAGTGCTTCATGTGACTTGCAAAGTCACTTTCTTCTAAAACTGGTTCGTCACTAACTACTTCTTTCAGTATATTCCATGTTTTCTTTGGAGTATCAACTTCTACAATATGATGAAATAGTGAATAGTCTATACTCTCTTGTATGAGACATAAGACAACAACTTTCCTTCTTTCTTTTTGGAACTCATTCAAAGCCTTAAATGAATCTAGATCTCTAGGATCTTCTTTAACTATGAAATACCACAAATATTGTAATTTTAACAAATTACTTACTTTAACTGCCCATACATCATAATCATCTCCATCAAATGTTTTCCATAATCCTTATGGTGTTAAGAGATTTCTTACCTCTTCAATTTCTTCTATTAGTGCTTCTGGTAGCACCATCTTCAAGCTTCGATCTTCTGAAAAATGTTGTAACGTTGTCTAATATTTTGGCTCAATGTCAACAATCCTTGATCTTCAACTTCCTAAATTTTTTCTTGGTGTAACCATCTTGATATGACTAACAAGAGATCCTCCCTCATTTTTTTTTAATTGATCAAACCTAGGCACCGCTCCTTGTACATTGGCACAAGGCAGTGAGGGGGCATAGTACCAATTTTTGGTCTAAGTGTCGGAAGTTCATCGTGCTTTCCAAGTATTAAAAAAGTGGTGGTACCACTCTCTATATTTGCAAAAGTTGTGGTGGCATCGCTCTTTCACTGTTGGAAAGGTGTGGTGGCTCCTGAGGTATCGCAGTTCCCGATGGGGTAGAGTGTGTTGACGCTTCCAAGAAGAGAGAAAAAAATGCTAAGAGGAGTGTGTTCCATCTTTAAGGCTTCATCACCGCTTCTGAGTGTGAATGTGCTTTCTACTGTGTGAAAAGGATTACCCAGAAAATGGTCAGGACATACGCTCTGATACCATGTTAAAGATTACAAAAGACTAAAAGAGAAGAAAAAAATGGCAGAACACGGAATGGGCATAAAGATTTCCTAAGCAATTGAATTTCCTTCTCAATATTAAGCAGCAGTATTTATAAGACTACATAACAACGAAACCATGGGTAAATACCATGAGTCAGAGAATATTATGGGTCATTAAATCTACGTAATGTGACCAACTCTCAACTACTCAACTAATTAACTAATTAATGCACTATTTATAGTGGTCCGTTGAGATTACAATTCTTAACAGCAGGCCCACCCAAATTCCCTCTTTCCTACCTAAATAAGTACAATTTTAGAAGCATAAAAATGCCTAGCATATCAATTTTCTTTCTATGTTATTTCGGGTGACAGACAAATCAGATGCCCTTACTTATTGTTTGGAATGAGGATGAAGCCAAGCATCCATTTTCCTTTTAAATATTCACTCACTACAGTAATAGTCGCCTTTCACTAAACAAATAACATTTTTTATATTTCTTTACACTAAAAATTTATGACTAAAAAAGATTTTGGATCGACCTGATATATAAATGGGTTTCAAACTCATCATATCTTATTTATGCAATAACCATTCTATTATTAAAAAAATAAATTGCAAAAATAAATTCTCACATTCTTCATAAGTTCATAATATCACTATATTTTATGAAGAAGTTATGATCGGCATTTTCTTGTTAGGGTTTCAAGCATCTTCCACTCTCATCTCTTTGTGGCGACTATGGTGGTGCATCGCAGAGGGAGTATGGCTCCCTGATACCAATAAATAGTCTCCCCTTCCTAATTGCAGGAGAAGAACTTGAATACTAACAACCAAGTTGCGACAGCCTCCAAGAATCTGAATATGTCTATTCACTCTACGACATTGGTCTCTGCCTCCCCACCCTCAATTCCTATGAATCAACTTCCCCAAGGTGTCATCCATCCCTCTATTTGAAGTGGCATTAGAAATATTAAGTGCTTGCATGCAATATATGCAAGAACATGCCCTAATCTACAAGTTCATGGGTTTTTGGGTGAAAAAAACAACCCTCATTAGATGGATTGGTAACAAATGGAAACCAAAATCTGAGGTTAATTTGAAGTTGGGTCCTAAAGGTTTACTCGCAACCATTTTCACTAATCAGGAGGACTGCATTCAGGTTGTCGAGTAGAGGCCATATTTCATTAACAATGCACAGTTTTTCATGCGTTTCTAGAAGGAACACTTTATCCCTAAAAAGGAATGTTTTTCTAAAGTCCATGTCTAGGTCAATCTCTACTCTCTACCCCATGAATATTGGGAGGAACAAACCCTAATAGTGATAGGAAAGTACCTAGGAAAATTCATAAAAAAAAAACATAAGGTACCAAGCAATGAAGATAGACCTCCTTTACCTGAAACCACAAATTTCATATGAATATCTCAAATCCCCTCCCAGATTCAATCTGTCCAAGATTTCAAGATGCAAATTGGATCCAAACCCAAAACTATAAACATATCCCCTTTCACTGTAGAAAATTCCATGAGCATGGACACTTATATTGCAATTTCCTTCTAAACAAAATTCCCTCCTCAATCCCACCCCCTAGTAGAAAAATTCAAATGGCTTTGCCTTAGTTCTAGGAAATCTGAAAAGAATAAAAAAAATAGATTTTCCTTCACACCTAGGACAATCCCAACTCCTTTCGTGTAATTAGTATGGAGGTTTGAAAGTGGAAAATCAAGATCACCCCCAACAAACCGATCCCAACTACCTGAAGCAAGACACTATTCAAGATAAATTCAAATGGAGAAAGATTAAAAATAAATGACAACTTCCCTATGGATGTTGACACATCCCCATCCCTCAATACGACTGATGGAAGGGGACATGAACCAATTCGGGTCTTCAATTAAATCCCGAAAACCATAATTATGAATTTCCTAACAATGAAAATGCGTGTGTGGGTGCAGAATCAAAATATACAATGGAAATAAAATGCCACACCTAGCATGCATATGCAAGCTTAATTGCTATAAACATATAAATAAATATCGTTTCACATCATAAAAAAAAGAATACTTATGTTTAACAAAATATATCTAAGAAACTAGTTGTGTAAGAGTGATTTTCCACCCAACCATAGGCATTTTGTCAAACATATACTCTTTCTTCTCCTAGAGGCCACCCCCAAGATGGACTATGAGGCCACCAGGGAGAAGGAAACACCTATAGGATTCTCTCTCTCATCCCACAACCCCTTCTACTCACCCTTCTTAGCCAAAACTCATACAAATATCTCACTCAGCCATCACAACCATGGCACTCCTTCCAACCTCCCCACACAACATAGGAAATGAATCCCCCTCCATTGATCCATAGTTCCCTCAGGGAATCCAACCCTTACAGTTATTACCAATGTGTAATAAGAGCCCAATATGTTGTATGTTGTTGGAGAACCTCCTGTAGTGTTAAATATGGCTTCTCAAGCATCCACAAGTGGAAAAACTAAATGGGTAAGGGTTCCTATCTTTCCCAACCTCTTTTTTCACTTACATTTGTAAATACTCCCTTCCAAATTTCCAACTTTGTCTCTACATTCGAATTTTTTAGGTTTTACACAGTCTGGTAATGGTCCTGAACGACAGTAGGAAACTCTACATAATGTAGGAATATACATGAGAGAATAATCAAAAGGGTGTTGAGCCCAAGGGATATGACATGATGGTGAAAAAAAATGACATAACTTCTGACCATAGGAGAAAAGGATTACTAACCGTTGACACAACTGTCACAACTCCCATACTTCAATAACTGCATGAAGTGACTTTCCCCACCAACCTCACACATGCATTCAATGATTGGGTTAATCATCAAAAAGGAATTAATTGGATAATTTAAAGCACACGAAAGATTTTGGTTGAGTTCTAAGATTGACACTTGGTAGCATAGGATTTAGTTTCCCCATATACCCCCGTTCCTCTTCCCCTCTGGTGGAATCATATCCCCTCTAGTGCTCTTTACACAACCATCCTGGACCATTTTATTAATTTCCAACATAATATTTACATACATTTTGAATTGGCATGATAAGCTAATCATGTGGTCCAAAGAAATATATATACATCATACATGCCTATCCATTTACTAGTTGGGCCTTGGCCTTGAGCACCACAATAGGAATTCATACTAGCATAATTACATGACTTACATAATTTTGGTTAAATACATTCCAAGTCAAAGTTGGGGTATTACAGATGTAAACAATACAATAAGCTCCGATTAAGAAAAGGACCTACACCTTTAATACCTCGATCTTCAAAATATTCTGGATGCTCATAATAGGGGAGAGCAACAATCCATTCTAGTACGTCAACTCCAAATTCTTCAAAAAGCACTTCAAGAACTTGAATATCAACCCAGAAATCCACATGCCTCCCAAGAGGCACACTATGGTTCTCTTGGAATTCATCCCGACCTAATGCAACCTCACTCAGTGGGCTCTAGAAAAGACTGCAAGTATGGCTAAAAAAAAACCTAGCAAAATTTTATAGAGCTAGGTGAATGACTCATCTCATCAGGTAAGTAAAGGTCTATCCTTGACATGATTATGTCTCTCCCCTCTTCTTAATAAATTACCTATGAAGGCCATCTCATGGAATATCAAAGGTTTGAATGGGACGAGTAAGCAACATACTCTTTTATCAAAGATCAATCAAGAGTCCCCCATCATAGTTATGTTGCAAGAGACAAAATGCTTAGACACCTGGCATATTGTTACCACACAATTATAATGGAAAGGTTGCAAATCCACTGCTTTGGATTTCATTGGCACTATTAAAGGAATGTTTATACTTTGGCACCCCAACCTCATTCAACTCTTAGGATTTTTCTCTACCATAAGAACTCTCTATGTTTGATTCCAACTCCCTAGTTCAAATGCATCTTGCTTCCTCACAAATGTACATGGACCTTCCATACTTGAAGCCAAGTGAAAGTTTATGGGCTCTCTTTAGGACCTAAGTAACCAAACCCATCACTCCAACTAGATCATAAGGGGGATTTCAATATGACAACATCCATTCTATAGAAAATGAGTAGTCTTCATCATTTGGACAGTGCTAGAAAATAATTTCACAATCTTATAGCCAATCTCAACTCATGGACATTGAACCAAAACATGGATTGCACACTTAGAATAATATGAAAGGAGGCTCACAACAAATTTCCTCATTCTTGGACAACTCCTCCTCTTAGAACATCTAATCAAACAAGGGATAACTATCAACACTTTAATCTTCCCAAGAATCAACTATAACCATTGGCCCATCAGCCTCAAGGTGGATTTGGTTTTACACCCAAGGAACATGCCCTTCAGATTTGAAAATTTCTAGGTAGAGAACCCCTACTTTATAGACTATTTCTCTCAATGGTGGTAGGAATATCCTCTACACTATGGTTTCCAATATGTAATAGCTATAACAATTCTTAAAATACGTCATAGGAAAGATAAAGATGTGGAATAAAGAAATGCTTGTGACATTTTTAAAGATTGAAGAAATATGGAGAATAAACTTGGTCAACTTCAACAAGTGTCAATCAAGGAGGGCTACTCAGAGGAGCTCATAGAAGAAGAAAAATAGTTGTAGGTTGACATCAATCAAATGATGAAATAGAAAGAGATCCTATGGTGGAAAAAATCCAAAATCTAATGGCTCAAAGGAGAAAAATTAGAAAATTTTTCCATGCCTCAATGATCCAACATCTGTAGCAAAGCATAATATCTCACCTCCTTAATGAACATGGGAATAAACTCATTAGCCACAAGTACATTGAAGGGTAGGTGGTCTCTTTTTATAAGCCTATCTTCTTTCAAATATCTCTATCATTAGGGAAGAATCCATAAATAAGACTGTGGCTAACATTCCACCCCTGGTCATAGAATAACAAAATGACAACCTCCTTCGGCAAATTTCTCTAGAATAAGTGGAAACCATAATCATAGAAATGTCGATAGGAAAATATCTAAGCCTCATGATGGCTTCACTATGGAATTTTATCATCACAACTAGAAATTCATGCAGGACGATGTCTGGGAAACAATGGGAGAATCAAGAGCTTGTTTAAATGTGCTACATGCTTTCAAATACACATTTCTAATGCTCATCGCCAAAGAGGAGAATGCCTTGACCCCTAGTATTGTTTGCCCCATCTCCCTATGTAATGTCATATTCAAAATTATCACCAAGGTCATTTCCAACAATCTTAAATCGATCCTCCCTCATTTAATATTTGAGAAGCAATTAGGCTACATGGAAAGATGCTAAATCTTGGATGGTATTATTCTGCCTCACAAAACCATCCATACCTTAAACATATCTTAATAATATAAAATGCTAATTAAATTGGATCTCTCCAAATATTTTGATAAATCTCATATCACTTTATCCATCACTCTGTTTCTTCTTTTACGCTCTCCTCTTAGTGGATAAGTTGGATTGTGGCATTAACCTCCTCAACATTCTTTTCCATTCTTATTAACGTATCCCAATCTTTCACCTATTCCCTCTCTCGTAGTATTCGATGAGCATGACCCCTCTCCCCCATTCTTTTTATCCTTATGGTGGAAGGCCTTAGTTGTTCTTTCAAATATGTTATTCTTCAAAAGCATCTCTCCGGCCTACATCTTGCTAGTAATGACCTTGTGACCTCACATTTTCAATTTGTGGATTAGACAATGTTATTGGATACCCCCACTCTCAAAAAGGCAAGAAACCTCTGCTCTATTCTCTAGATATTTTTGACAGCTTCAGGAGTCAATGTACCTCAACTACGAAAAATTTAAAATATCGTTTTTCAATACTCCCCTATCCCTATCGTTGTGCATTTCTTGTCTTTTAGGCTTCACATGTGACTCTCTCCCCTCTAAATATTTGGGATCCCCTCTCATTGCTAATACCACCCACCATTCTTATTGGACTACCTTGCTTTCCAACATGGAAAAGCACCTCTCCAACAAGACATTTCAATCCTTAAACCTATCCAACCACTTAACCCTCATTAAATATATTCTAAGAAGTATGCCTACTTTCCTTTTCTCTATCCTAATTGATCCCAAGCATATTCTCCACCACCTCAAAAAACTTATGCGTTCCTTTCTCTAGGAGGAATACAAGCCAAACTAAAATGGGCTCTAGTAGCCTAGAATAAAGTGTGTATGTCCAAATCTCAAGGAGGATTGTGACTCGGTGATCATGAGATTGGAAAAAAGGCTTTATATGCCAAAATTCAGTGGCACTAGATCCATAATACATCATTCTCGACACAAATTTGGAAACAAAAATATGCCTTGGCCATTAACCAAGGAAATGTCATTCATATGCAAGGCCTCAATCTTAGATCTCTTGTCTAGAATGCAACTTGGAAAGCAAGTCACTAGTCCAACAACATTCCTTTTGGGAAATCATAAATGGGAAATTAGGAATCCTATGGGAAGACACCTAGCTCTAAATTCCCAAATTGAATAGTTATCCCCATAGTAACAGTCTTGGAAAAACTCTTCAAGCTGCTAACGACACTTTAGTTTCTCACTTATGGGATGAAACTGCCGACCAAATCCATTGGAGGACCTGGAGGGATAGGAATCATTTTTCTGCAACCCATCCTGATTTTCCTTGGGAAGAATTTTGGGCCAACCTTTAGTCTAGAATGATGCACACCCATAACAACCCTAAAATTCTTCAGTAGGAACATCAAGTCAAGGAATTTAGAATTTCAAAGAAACTTGTTTAATTCTTACTTAGTATAACACATAATCATGAGGTAGAATATGGAAGTGAATTTGAGATTAGAACTTATGGATGCAGTTTTCAACCTTCCTATGGTTAGTATCTTGGTGGAAGACTCTAACGTGGGATCATTTGCTCAAGAGAGGTTTCGAAGGAAATTTCAGATGCATTCTACATACTAATCACTCTAAGGATATAGAACACCTTTTTAATCATTTCAACTTTAGTGCCCTCCTCTAGGATCGGGGCACTTGCATTTTCAGAAAGTAGGACTATGATCGTGACAACATCACCAATACAATAGAAAATTGGAGATCCCAATCTTTTGATAATAACCTAGTAAATCACATGTGGAAGCACTTCCCCTAGTTCCTAATGTGGGAATCATGGAAAGAACTCAATCGCCGCATATTCAAAGGTGTCTTTAAGATTTATGGTCAAATTTGGTCCATAATTCACTCAAATATCAAGAATACTATTCCTATCAAGACTTGGAATGATGAGGAATGACAAGGGATTCCTAAAGAAAAACAAAAATAATAGGCGTGGAGACTCTCCCCTCCTACCTAAATACCTCCCATACCCTTCCCCCCTCTTAGAGAAAATAGTTGATAGTACTAGTCTCCCCCCAATCCCGACTTTGTTAAGCTCAACTTTGATGGGGAAAGTAAAGGAAATTTAGGCGTTGTTGGATATGGAGGTGTCTTTCGTGATAGATCAGGCGACATTCTCAAAGTCTTCATAGGATGCTTAGGGGTGGATAGCAACAATGCAACATAACTCTATGTAATGGCTTAAGGCATCCACATAGAAAATCAAGAAGGTTTCTGCAAGCTCATTATCAAAGGAAACTCCTAGCTTATGATTTAGATACTCACTGGAACTCTCGATGGCTTTGCCATTAGCAAATTCTAGCCAAGCCGGAGATTGGCTACAAAAATGGATTGGCTTGTCTCAATTTTACCTCACTCTATGACAATTATCGCTCATCATGTTTGTAGGGATGCCAACAAATTGGAAAACAAGCTTGATGATATATGGATCTCTCCCCCCCACACCCACTCAAATTTCCACAACAAGTGGTAGCTGCTTCCTCCCTCCCATCTCAGAGAAGAATGTCTCAAAATCAATGAACATGATATAATTCCCTGCATTAGGCGTCTGGTGGTGACAACTGAACCCGAATGAGACCTTGTAGGTGAGCACATGGAATGCATCAGACATCACCTGGAGGATGACAAGATCAAACCATTATTAGATGCAATGGGGTCTTATATGATAAGTAAATGCAACTCATGCATAGGCCCTCCCCTTGCACAAAGGTACCACTGGTAATTGAATTTGTATCAGAGTATGTCCAATAAGTTGAGGCCAATTATGAAATCATGTACATGTACCTCCAGTTGAGTTCACCTCCAGGGGAAGGAAGCTTAGGATTCAATCATTATGAAGTGGTTGGGTGGGGTTTATCATCTTGGAGGAAACCACGATTAGCCTCATTTCCTGAACAATCTAGAGAAATGCAGTTGCATTCTATTCTAGGGACACCATGAGCATTTGGCTTGTTTTGCAGCTTGGATTCTAGGGAGTCACTATGTTGTAGTTATGGAAAGGGTGAAGAAGACTGAGCGCAAATGACTTGTTGGTGTAAGTTGCTCTCACATGCCAAGAGTAATGGAAGAGCATGAAAAAGATACATCCTATTTCTATGGAATGGTCTATCCAGAAGCTTGTCGCCATCTCGGTACAATGAAGTTTCAGCTTTAAATAAAGCTAAACCTCCTTGATCTAGAAGAATTCATTGCAGACATGGGGTGATTTCTAGAAGACCCGGGCTCCACTCGCTCACACAAAACTCACTATATCAAGACTCTCACTCTTCTCTAGTACATGAATGCTCATTTGGGTCATGCCATCACTAAAACTGTTGTGGAGAAGTTGTAGGATGATAACAGGGACATAAGCTTGGTAGATATAATGGAACAGTTAGAGGGTTGGACCCGATGCTTCGCTAAGGCCCAAATGGAATTTGATGCTGAGCTCGACGCTTTAGCTTGTGAGTTCAAGGAAAAGTTGTTAGCAAGCCTGCTAGTACTTCGTTGCATTATGGCCTCATCTTTCATCGACATCCAAACCCCCATTCGCAAGATAATCCCTCGAGCATGAAGGGGGAAAGCAACTCAACTAATAGTTTGAAGAATCATCCAATTGACATATCCGACAATGATTAGTCCGACTTTGGCCTCTTTTGATTATTAGCTCTATCTAGTCTTTTATTTTGCAATTTATTTGTTTCATGACCTTAATTAGAAAATCTTTTATTTTTCACTTAGTATAAACCTTGTCCTATGGAGATAAAACTATTTGATTTTGATTTCTTATAACTCCTATCTTTAATCTAAAAATTAGAAAATCTTTTATTTTTCACTTAGTATAAACCTTGTCCTGTGGAGATAAAACTATTTGATTTTGATTTCTTATAACTCCTATCTTTAATCTGGTTTCTAGCTATTAACATACATTTCTGTAGAAAACACTATACTCAAACCTTTATAGTTGTATGCCTTATACTCTTTTAAATTTTTATATATAATAAAAAAAAATCATAAATTAATTAAGATTATTTATATCTGTTATGTTTTTGACACATTTGTGTTTTAATATTAAAGTGTATACAAATATTTATATAAGAAAAAAACTATTTCAAAATACACAAAATTCAAACATATTCAACTTACCAAAAAAAAACATTTTTATAAAAAAAAATTAGACGAGTGATATTTATTCACATATATCATTTTTCATAAAACTCAAACTACCACAATTTGTCTCCATTTAATAACCAAGTATAGGGTATCTACCATCAACAGTACAATGATCATATGTGGCATTTCAATTAGTAATTCATTTATTGGAATATGGGATATATCTAATAACCTTTAAAGGTCCGAGAGACGATTAGCAATTAATTACAATTATGTTGATATTTAATGTAAATTAGCTCGGTGATTTGTATTTAAGACAATGATTAAATGTGTCAGGTTATGAGGATTTCAAGTGGAAGGAAAACCTCATTTTATGCATCAATTCCAGACCCGAATTAGTTGTAACGATGAGAGCCATGTTGTTTCCTATGTGCTAGTGTCCCTCCTCCAGTGCAACTACAACCATGTTGTTTCGCATGTGCTACTGTCCATTTCGTTTCTATATGTGTAACAGAGGTGAAGGATCGTCAAAGACGTGGGATCCCGTACGGTGGGGGAAGGTGGTTTTCACCCAGCCCACCAGGGATCAAGTCCCACTGAGACATGGCCCGTTGTGATAAGGCTCGAAGGGTAGACACCCCCTGGATAGACTACCGCCTCTTCTGGATTGGAGTCGGGACGTCTCGGCCCTTGCTGAGTCACAACTTTCTGGTATATCTGGGTTGCATGCTGTTGGATATACCTGGGGTTTATAGTGGCAGCCGGCGGCTTTGAACCTGGGCCTCGCCCAGGTAATCGCGACGAGTTACCAATTTCCCTAACCTAAAAAAAAAAACAGAGGTGAAGGATCCTCCTTGGGTTGTCACAACTGCATAATCATTTCTGCTTGTGTGCTAGTTTTTGTGAGAATCCATCGTAATTTGTTGTCTTCCTACCTAACAGAGCTCCGAAGCCTACATGACCAAGTATCTTTCGATTATTGCAAAGCCATAGCTTGTATCTTACCTGCTTTTGAAATTCTTGCCAATGGAGAAGTTAGGGCAGATTCAAAGACTGGCATCCCAAAAGTGGATGAAAGAGAAGAAAACTAGAAGAGAGTCTTATTTTTCTTAACAATTTGTTTATCTATACAAATTGTTTTATTCTATGAAAATCAATCTATTATCGCAATGTCTTCTTATGTATTCAAATACTACAAAGTTTAATCCTTAAACTACTATTAACATTCATCTTAAAAAATCATCATATTACCTAGCATTATAACAATTACAATTGTATGGAAAATTTATATATCTATATTATTTTATAATACAATATTATTAATATATTGTATATTTCGGAGATACTATTATGTGTTTATTAGCAACAACCATATTAATAAGATTATAATGTTTGGAATACACCGAGAGGTATATATTTGACACATTGATAATATTTCTTTTTCTAAAGAATGTGTGAAACAAAGGTAAAGAGGTATATATTTGACACATTGATAATATTTCTTTTTCTAAAGAATGTGTGAAACAAAGGTAAAGAGGTATATATTTGACACATTGATAATATTTCTTTTCCTAAAGAATGTGTGAAACAGTGGTATTCCAAACATATTAATCGTATTAATATGATTGTTGCTAGTGATATTATGTGTTTGACCCACTTGCATTCTTCATTGGATAATGTCTATCCAAATCAACATCTAAATTGACCAGACTGCATCATATATAGAGACAGATGTCAATTTATCCACTGAATCTCGGGGCGAATTGTGAAACAAATGTTGGTTTTAAACGCGTGTTTGTGGAGATAGAATGGTTGAGAAACTTTGTATAAAACTTATAAGAGTTGTTTAAATTTGAAATGATGATTTGATTTATAAACACATGGTAGATATGGATAAAAACATTTCTAGATTTTATAGAGTATGTTGGAATTTTAATATAACTTCATTTTGAGGAACATTTAAAATGGTTTTACAGTTAAATTGACATGGTTTTAAAAAAAAAATGTGATTCACCATTTGTTAGACGGCTAAGGCATAGAAAATCCCAATCCTTGATTCAAACTGAATCAGGGTATGGCCAGCTCATCATTTATACATTTATTACAAAAAACTTCACAAGAGCATCATGTCACTTACAAGACTAAAACCGGAGGGTAACATTCATTGGTCCCAAAATGTGG
>LPNX010680850.1:12023-22177 GCA_001517045.1 Pseudotsuga menziesii | reverse complement strand
ATCAACATGATCATCATCATCACCATCAACATCGTGAACATCATCATCATCATCCTCATCATCATCCTCGTCATCATCACCATCATCATCATCATCATCGTCATCACCATCAACATCATCTTCGTCATCTTCATCTTCATCTTCATCATCATCATCATCTTCATCATCATCATCACCTTCATCATCACCATCAACATCGTGAACATCACCATCGTCATCCTCATCATCATCACCATCAACATCATGAACATCATCATCATCATCATCACCATCAACATCATCATCATCATCATCATCATCATCATCATCATCATCATCATCCTCATCCTCATCCTCATAATCACCTTCATCATCATCATCATCATCATCATCAACATGATCATCATCATCACCATTAACATCGTGAACATCATCTTCATCATCCTCATCATCATCACCATCAACATCATCATCATCATCATCATCACCATCAACATCATCTTCATCATCTTTGTCTTCATTTTCATCATCATCATCATCTTCATCATCATCATCACCTTCATCATCACCATCATCATCATCACCATCATCATCAACGTGATCATCATCATCACCATCAACATCGTGAACATCATCATCCTCATCCTCATCATTATCACCATCAACATCGTCATCATCATCCTCATCATCATCCTATCTTCTACTATTTTCATCAACACAATATTGTTATTGTTTAGGAGGTTAGATAACAATTTTATTGGATAGACTAACTATCTTAATAAAAAATATTTTCTTTTATTAAATATTTATATTTAGATTGAATGTATTCTAAATCATGTCAAAGTCATGAAGTATATGTTTATTTCTAAACTTAATAATAAATAAATTAAGAAATATTTAAGAAATTAGCAATTAAGAAATTAGGAAAGCCTTAGCCGTGCACCCACCCCATTAATTGTGCTTAAACATATCGCGTGCGTGTTTTGCCTACACAAATCGCGTATGCGTTTTGACTATATATACCGTGTGCGCATTTTTGGACTGTTAAAACAGTGAATTGTCTTTGTCCGAAAGCAACTTCAATCTGTTTTTATTAAAATTCCGATCAGCGCGCATTTTTTTTGAAGAGCACGAGTTTGCCCATAATACTCACAATCTACACATTCTCCAGCATTCTTTTTGTTATGCAGGTGCAGCATTGAAGACATCTTTCATGGTTGAGGAGCACATAGAATAAGATATCAAGCTTCAATGTCATTTCATGGTGATGGTGGATATAACTTTCATTTGCTTATTATTCAAGAGAACCAAAGGTAAATTTTTCCATTCATTATTGTTTTGATGGGAAATATGAAGAATTGAGAAGGAAGATTGAAACACCTTGACGGATCAATAGTTATAAAGCAAGTTAAAGGTTTGGAAGCTTGTAATTGAGGAGCAACAAAAACAAACTATATTGACATTGATCATTGTGGTGATGGGGAATGTACGTAACCGAGGAAGAAAATCAGCAAGGAAGAAGAGACCTCAAGAAGTCATCGAAGAAGAGCAAGAAAAGAAAAGAATAGACATGATGAATCGGAGGCTTTCTTTGGAAACTAATCCAAATCCAATTATAGAGGATATGGTGGTTCATCCTATTAATCCAGCACAAGAAAAAAGGAAGCATTCACTAGAGGGACCTTCAATTTCCACAATAATTGTTGAACAAGCACCCCATGGAAGTATTCAAAAAGCAAAACGCAGGTGCTCATTAGGGGATGTTTCAAATCCCACATCAAGTCAAAGTGATAAGTTACCATCTCAACACAAAGCTCATGAAGAGGCAGTGTACATGGAGCCTACTGTTGAAGAGGCGTTGGACAGGGAGCCTACTGTTGAAGAAGAAAATATTAACCGGACCATTGATGAAGATGTTGGACTTCCACCATCCAACTACCAGGAAGATAGTGAAGGACAACAAGTTGCTACTGAAATGCCAGAGCGTATTGTTGATGCAGTGGATGATAGAAATCCAACCCCCTTACCTCCATTAGAAATCACACGTCGAAGAACTCTGAAGCGTATACAAGTTGATGAAGGACTCCTCAATTCCATTGAAGGTACACTATCTAAACGTAGTATTGCTTATCAAACTCAACAGATACTAAATAAATATTTTGAGGAGAAATGTGATGGAGATAAATGTAGATTATTTTTATCATCGTTAAAATCTAGGGGCATGAATATTGTTAGGAAATCGTTAGGGATAAAGATGATAAAGCCTTTTGGACCAAGTTCTCATATAGTTAAAAGCTTAGTAGATGCCTTTGGTAAAATTGGTAAGAACACACGGTCAAAGGACCGCAATGCGGCTTGTCGTGTGTTGTCACAAGCAATTGTAAATAAGAACACCACGGTCCTTCGTTTTCTCAAGCCTACATCTAAAATAGTTAATTTCAATGTAAAAACCCTCCGTAGGTATTCTATTAGAAGAGAACATCTCGACACAACCACCCAGACAGATTTTTGGGCCTTTATTGGTCGGTTGCCACGTCGTGACATGAAGCTAGTTGATGCAGTAAAGGGACTAGTGCAGAGTTTTTGGCATGATCACACAAGGCCTTCTTCAAACCGGAAGGATGTACTAAAACTGAGAAGGGGTTCAAAGGACCGTGAACCACATATTAAGCATCTTCTTGATATAACACAGACATAACTATACAAGAAATTTAGGAATGAACATAGACAATTGAATTTGGGGCAAATATATTTTGAGAAATGTAAGCCCTATTATGTTAGAATAAATACTCTTCGTAACACTTGTTGTTGTAGATACCATGTAGAATATGAATATTACTATGAAACATTTTTTTACATTCGTCGTGTGTTGCATACTAACCATGTGTAGGATTGCTCCTTGACAATACCACCAACCTCATCAAGAGAATTCATTCATAGTATCATGTGCAATAGGCCTGAGGGGAAAACTTACTATGCAAAATCCTGTTTGGATGGAACTTGCTCCAACTGTGCTAGAATGGCATTATTGAGCCAATGTATGCACGAGACTAGAGACAATGAATTTGGGAATATGGTTACAGACATGAAAAGTTTCAAATATATCAGCTATGAAATAGTCCCAGGGAAAGAAAGCAAAAAAATACAATTGGTGACATCTCAGGTACATGCATTTATCTATAAATTTATGTTCAAGAATAGTTTCATTTCATTCCTTACTTACAAAAAAACTTGATATTGAGATCATTTTGTGTCAACATGTACAAGTTAGTGTCTTCGTTAAGGAATTTATTGAAAAGACACGTCGATATGTTCAGCATGTCCACTTGGCACGATGGCAGGATGAGAAGTTTAGAATATGCAGAGATACATTTCCTCGTGGTACTATACTTTCAATTGTTGATTTTGCTGAGAACTACACTCTGCAACCTCAAAATGAGATGCAAAGTCAGTATTATCACTCTGAGCAGGTTTCCTTGATGGTGCATATCACATATAGGCATGGCCCAAACAGTAGTGAAGAGAAAAGAGAAATTCTAAAGGAATATCACTTCTACATAAGTGATGATAGGTGCCATGACTTCCACTATGTACATCATTTCTTCATCATGTTCTATGATCATTTGAAGGGTAGGAACATATAGATGGATCGACACTGGATTTGGTCTGATGGATGTGCTGGTCAGTTAAAAAATGCACGCATATTTCAATGGTTGTGTTCATTGCATAAAAACTACAAAGTTCCACATATGTGGAACTATTTTGAGATTGGGCATGGTAAAGGAGAGCATGATGGAGCCGGAGCATGTGTCAAAACAGCCCTACGAAGAGAGGAATTGAAATTATCTACAATATATACTATTTGAAATGCTCAATCTATAGTCAGGTGGTGCACGTCAGTAATGGGAGAGGAATCAGCTATGCAAGTAGAATCCACAAGAAAGAGACATGTGGAGAGGTTTTTTTGGGAGGTGGTAGACACAGATCGTTCACATGCATGGGAATGCAAGACTGTTCCTGGCACTCGTGGTTTTCATTTGGTTCGAAGTTCTGATAACCCAGTATTTGAAATTTGGACCAAAAAACTCGCTTGTTTTTGTCCGCCTTGTTGTGATGGTGACTGGGATGTGTGTGAATCATTGGATTGGGTTGATGGATGGGATCGTATATCACTTCCACTTGATCAGTGTGCAATTATTGAGTTAACTCCATTGGAAGAAGACCAATCGTCTATTTCTATAGATTTTGATCATGTATCAGACCTTGTACAACCTGGTATGATGCATTTCCTTAACATTTTTTTGTTAAATTTACGTAGTCTCGAAACTCACATTAATGGCCTTGTATCACACGAACAATATTTGATCATATACCTACAATCATACTATGCATGACACATATACGCAGTGGTTGCCTCAAAAGATAGTGAATGGGGTGGTGATTACTGGTTGGCATGTTGTATAGAGGGAAAGCAAACCCTCATTATGTCCACGACTGATGATGAAAACAACCACTTCCCCATTGGGTCTATGGTTGTTAAAGGTGAATACCTTACACATGACAACAATGCAATAAATAAGAGTGGATATGTTTACAGGGATTACAAACCAGGTGCAAGTGTGTATCACTTTACCAACTTAATCATTGGTACAAACCCCCAGGTACGAACAATGCCTAGTCGAAATTCATCAAAGGTACGCTACTTCTTACCGGATACAAAGCACGAGAGACTAATGGAGACCACCATTATAAGAGATGATCTGGAGGGCTTGGTTGCATGATAATAGGTGGGATCTAGTATGATGAGGTATGTATCATTATTGTAATTTTCCCATGTATGTTTCTTATGAATATGTCAATTTTGTGTTCTTGTACGCTACTTCTTACCGGATACATAGCATGAGAGACTAATGGAGACCATCATTATAAGAGATGATCCGGAGGCCTTGCTTGTATGATATTAGGTGGGATCTAGCATGATGAGGTATGTAGATCATAATTTTAATTTTCCCATGTATGCTTCTTATGAATATGTCAATTTTGTGTTCTTGTACGTTACTTCTTACCAGATACATAGCAGGAGAGACTAATGGAGACCATCATTATAAGAGATGATGCGGAGGCCTTGGTTGTATGGTATTAGGTGGGATCCTGCACAATGAGGTATGTATCATAATTTTAATTTTCCCGTGTATGTCAAGTTAATGTTGTTTATAAATATGCCAAAAATTCTCTTGTATGTCAAGTTAATGAACATGTCAAATTTTACGTATGATCAATAAACCATATATATAAATATTGTCAATGTTTTCAGCCAATATATACAACTAGGATGATGGAAACAAGATGCCGAAACGATAACCCTACCTAGGAAACCCTAATCCTAACCCTAATCTTATCTTACTGTCACAACTCAATTCAGAATCACTCTAATGTCGAACTCAACTTTTTCAAATCCGGTGGACTTATGCTTCAAATCATGTTGATTCACGAAGTTGACTTTAGTGTGCATGTACTGAGATCATTGAAACCTTTAAATATAATAGTTTTTTCGTATGTTATTTCTGTGCTTAGGAAATCATACTTATAGATGAAGCATTATATATATTTCATATGAAAATGCATTGCGCATAGTCCTTAGTTTAATTATGGTCATTATTCATGTTTATATATCGAAAATATTAATGTGTTTCAATCAAGTAAACACTTTTACACCATACATTTGAAATCCCACTTTGCATTTGTGTTTGCAAGTATATGATACCTAGTACGTTGTTATGATGCAAGTGCAAAGTAACATCAAAATGTGATATACCTTGGGTATTTGTTGGTTTCAATGCAATACATTGTATTATGGTTTAAATTTGGTGATTTACATCCCATATTGCCTCCTAACAAAGCTTTTTCCTATAGACACATGATTATGATTGGAATGTTTTCTGCATTTTCAAAAATGGGAGTGAATGTCATGCAATATTGAATTATAATGATGGAAACATAATTGGATTCAATGGACACATTTAATATTACATGAACCTAATTTATTTGATGTGATCTATTGATTTGGATCATTTTGGTTTTCTAAAAAGGCTAGAGTTCAATGTAAGAAATTTATTATTGTAATTAAATACTAAATTATAATATGAATTAATTAGTTCTATGCACTTTTCAAGCGTTTCCACATAACACATGCCTAAAAACGGTTGCACGACCCACCGAAGGCCCTTTTTTATGCACGGTTTCCATTCTATGCCCCAGGTAGGGATTCGACAGGTGTCCCTGAAATCCTGTAGGAGGTGGGATTCAACATGCCACATAATCATGACCATTGCTAGAATCGATAAACCGCCGCCTCCGTTGGATTCAAGACATCAGGATAGTGCTAGGGTGGCCCTCTAATCTGCTTCCATGGAGAAGAGACCATTATTTTGGTCAATTTTGGAAACTAGGGTTTTGCTCAGTAAGTGAATGTGAAATGTTTGCACATGGGGGTCAAATTTGCATATTGCTTGACCGTGAAGGTGTGACTAGCGTTCCCACATAACACATGCCTAAACACACTTGTGCGACCCACTGGAAGCCCTTTTTGATACACGGTTTCCATTCTATGCCCTGGGTAGGGATTCAACAGGTGTCCTTGAAAGCTTGTAGGATGTGGGATTCAACGTGCCACCGAATCATGACCATTGCTTCGATCGACGAACCACCATCTCCATTAGATTCAAGACATCGGGATAGTGCTAGGGTGGCCCTCTAATCTGGTTCCATGGAGAAGAGACCATTATTTTGGTCAATTTTGGAAACTAGGTTTTTGCTCAGTATGTGAATGTGAAATTTTTGCACATGGGGGTCAAATTCGCATATTTCTTGACTGTGAATGTGTGGCTATCGTTCCCACATAACACATGCCTAAAAATGCTTGCACGAACCACTGGAAGCCCTTTTTGATACACGGTTCCCATTCTATGCCCCAGGTAGGGATTCAACATGTGTCCCTGAAAGCCGGTAGGAGGTGGGATTCAACATGCCACAAAATCATGAATGTTGCTTAGATCAACGAACCGTCAGATCCGTTGGACTCAGGACATCGGGATAGTGCTAGGGTGGCGTTCTAATTCAATTCCATGGAGAAGAGACCATTATTTTGGTCAATTTTGGAAACTAGGGTTTTGCTCAGTAAGTGAATGTGAAATTTTTGCACATAGGGGTCAAATTCGCACATTACTCGACCATGAAGGTGTGGCTAGCATTCCCACATAATAAATTCCTAAACAAGCTTGCATGAAGCACCGGAAGTCCTTTTTGATGCACGATTTCCATTCTATGCCTCGGGTAGGGATTCAATAGGTGTCCCTGAAAGTCTGGAGGAGGTGGGATTCAACATGCCATAGAATCATGACCGTTGCTCAGATAGACAAACCGTCAGCTCCGTTGGATTTCAAACATCAATATAGTGCTAGGGTGGCCCTCTAATCTGCTTCCATGGAGAAGAGACCATTATTTTGGTCAATTTTGGAAACTAGGGTTTTGCGCAGTAAGTGAATGTCCAATTTCTGCACATATGGATCGGCTTTGCAAATTCCTTGACTGTGAATGCGTGGCTAGCGTTCCCACATGGAACCTGCCTAAACACGCTTGCACGACCCACTAAAAGCCCTTTCTGATGCACGATTTCCACTCTATGCCCCGGTTAGGGATTCAATGGGTGTCCCTAAAATCCCGTGGGAGGTGGGATTCAACGTTCCATAGATTGATGACCGTTGCTTGGATCGATGAACCGTCAGCTCCATTGGATTTAGTACATCGCGATAGTGCTAGAGTGGCCCTCTACTCTGGGTCCATGGACAAGGGATCATTTTTTTTTGTCAATTTTGGAAACTAGGGTTTTGCTCAGTAAGTGAATTTGAAATTTTTGCACATAAAGGTTAGCTTGAAGGCGATTGTAGATATTCCCCTCATATAAGAGATATGAGCATTTGTACGATGAAATGGAGGAGGAGACAATGCCATTAAGTCAGTAACCATGTAATGGAACATGTTTATGTTTAGAAACAAGTGGCCATTCTATTATGCCATTATTACAAAATATATATATCTTCACGCTACGAATGCTTCGAAAATGCCATGTACATTAATCACACATAACTTTCATCTCTTTCAAAGTTGTTACTCGAGGCCATTCATCAAAGGGCATTTACATTAACAAAATGATAAAATAATGTGCAGGACATACATAATGTGCAGGATATAGTCATAACCATTATTTTGAATCAACCTTATAATACTCGGATACTTTTAGGTTTGATGTGTATCCCATGTACTCGTTAGATGAAAGACATCATGCCAAAAAATAATTTTATTTATGTAGACCACACTAGTGCATCATTTAAGTGTGTCAACTTCTTGCATCCTTTAAACGTTTGTTAGGTTGTTATGTGGGTAAGGTGCTTTTGTATTCCACCAAGTTGGATGAGTTGCTTAGCTATGCTTGGTGCTTAAATGTGTATTAGATCTATGTTCCATCTTTTGGAATACAATTTGACATTGTTAATATAACATTGTATATGCAATTGGATCGTGGTAAAAAACAATTAAAATGTACATTTTTGTCATTACGTAATTTATTGTAATTGTGCATTGTTCTCAAATTTATAACTGATATCTCCATACAATCATAAAATCTATAAAAAATTGGGAACATTACACATAGAAACATTCTTCGCCACACATGTATAATCACACTTAAAAGACTAAACCATGAATATCTCAAGAGCCTTGATATGAAATATTTTTTATACCATGAAAGTTATAATACAAAAATATAAGGCCTAGATCTATGGCCTGTCAATGTACATGTATCAAAAACATATTTGATGTACATGTGCAAAAAAAAGTACATATGTCCTGGACTGCACCCCTATACTCTAACTCCAGACTGTACATAAAAATACATATTTGTCCTGGACTAACACATCAAAATTCTAACTTTCTTTTGTTTTTCCTAGACCTTGATGCTCTTTGGCTCTTTCTATGACCACTGTGCATCTCTAGCGACTGCAAATCAATGACAATATTTCTTGATCAGGTAACTGAGCTAGTATTGTCCATCAATAACAAAGTTTGAAAATTTAGAATATGAATCAATTGTAAATAAAACAAAGACTCACTGCATCCGTCGGGGGTATAGGTTCCTGTGTTGTTGAGGGTTTAGGTGCCTCTGCTGTACTCGACCTTGCAGCGAGCCTCATTGCCATGCTTCTCTACGAATAAAAAAAATATGTCAATTATCTCAAGAATTATCAACATGTACATGAATGAGAAAGTATTAATCAATTATGTAAAAAATGAACATCTCACTGAAAAAACCATTTCTAAGGGATGAGACTGGTGCTCTTCAGTAGTAAGAGGAGTCGTAGGTTGAACATCAACCTCAGTTGCATGCACTAATGGACCAGGGTGTGGCTACATTCACCAAATGATTAAATAGTTAGACATCGTGCATGTCCAGAAACAATACAAATGAAATGTACAATTACAAATATTCAAGTAGATTTACCTCACTATGACTTAACCCTATTGTAGATGTGGCATTGAAAACAGCATCAACAATCCCACTAAGGTCTGGCATGGATGACTCTACATCTTGATGCTGTAAACATGCGGAAATAACATTAAGAAGAACCACTTATGCAGTGAATACATAGCTAACCAACAACTGCCATTGGAAGTGTGTACATTACCGTGGGATGAGTAGGTTGATCCTCATGCACAGCCACTTTGTTCAAGGAAGAGGGACCTCGTCTGGTGTAAATAACCCCCTTATCTATGTTTGGACTATGGGGAGATCCATACCAAAGAGGTGGTGTAGGGATCTGTGATGACGTCTACATTCATAAAGTGTTACCATAGTTAGACATGGATTTGAATGGATGGAATAATATGTACTAAAAAAATAACATGTTGTAATATACTTACCCCTTCCTGGGACATATCTCCACCACGGGAGTGACCGCTTCCATCAATTTCGTGCCCCTCTTCAGATGCCTCTAGCATCTGCAAGTTTAAAAATTATGTTTACATTAGCGATCTCTATAAAGGAGTGTACAGTAAGAAATTTAAATAATTCGAACAAGATTCAATCATAACCCATGTACTTAAATTCTTCAAGTAGTCGT
>LPNX010680849.1:741927-781180 GCA_001517045.1 Pseudotsuga menziesii | reverse complement strand
TACTTTTTATATTAATGTTTTTCCCTATAGTATGTGCTTAAATTTACGCCTATCGGCGTATTCAGACACATTATTAATTTAATGTGGTTGTTGCTAGTATCAGACAAATTTGTATTCAATCCGATGACGACGGTCAATGGGACGACGTTCAGCAGTAGCAGGGTTTTCTGAGGGAGTCTGGTTCACAGTTCACAGCAAAAGGGAGCTGGGAGCAGAGGGTGGGGAGGGTGAGCTGGGTGGCAAGTAAATGCCAACGGGAGGGCGTCGATTCCGCGACGGGTGTGCAGAGATCTTGTGGAACCCTGTGAATAACAGTCGCTGAAGACCAGGATAGACAGTGCGGGAGGTCTTAAGAGTTAACGGCGCCGGTTAACGGAGTAGTGTAACGCCCGGCGAAATCGTCGAAGCGTTAGACTACTCCCTTTTTATCAATCAAGCGTTCACCAGGAACGTTTGACCATGCAACTCGAGAAACGAGATGATAAAAAAGGCCCATTTAAGGTCTGGGGCCTGAGCACACCATTTCCCAACTTCAGAGTCCCAACTAAACAAATCAAAGGCCACACCTTTCTAAAATTCTAAGACTCATCAATAAATGAATATCTTATAAAAACAGTACGTGACATAACTGATTTGAACCTTCAAACAAAGAGAACAATTTTTACATAGAAATCTAGCTGTCTTGAAGTATGAAAGCGAGCGAGATGCAATAACTGTACGCTTTAAAAGGAATCGTTGATCTGAATAGTTCACATGAAACGTACATGTTTTAGAATCACGTCATTTTCACAGGTGATAAAATACAAATTCATAAATCATGAAGCTATATTATTCTAAAGCACAATAAAGCATGCATTTCTCACGTATATCTGATATATATGTCGAATACCACTTAATTTCGCAAAAATTCAGTTTTATACTACCCCTTCAAACAGATCTCGGAGTGAGTACTCCAGTGTATGATAAGATAAGCATTTATACAGCTTCGAATCAAAACTTAAAATGGCGTATAGAAAACTTGCATTTCTTCCAACGGATTGTTTTGGATGTTTCCAAAAGAAATTGGATAAGTCGACGGGTTTATTGTTTCATATTTACACCTTTAGCGAGAATGTCTCAAGGGGTGGCCACATTTTCTTTTGCTAAAGGAGCTATTTCTTCTCCCTGCAACTTGCAGACTCAGCAAAACCTCCTCCCACTGCCGGGCTGGTGCCTGCTTTCAAGATAATAAATGCTGAGATAATCTCAAGAAATATATAGAAGTCATGCCAAAATATCCCCGTTTATTTAGTCTTAAAACGATAGGCATAATAGGAGCATAAAATGGAGCAAAATAATATTGTTTTAAGCAAGAGTATACAAACAACCCATTCTAAACCATCCAGCTCAAGTTAGATGCAGCTAATAACAAGTTTTGACACGGAGATCTTCAATGCATGGATTTTTTGCCCAATAATATAAAAGACCAAACATGCCCTGTCAAGCAAGAATCACAAGTGCCAAAGGCATTTCGTTGTGATGCATTCAATTTTCGTTGTGATGCATTACCTTCCATGAAAAATCTTGGTCCATGCAGTTCTGCACCATAGTTGAGTAAGCCGGTGTCCCATACACCTCAAGAGCTCTTTTCACGGTTGTCGCAAGGCTAGTGACATCTTCAGGGTCTACTTCTTCTCACTGCGGAATACCATTAGTCAATTCCTATTGAACGATATGCTCATCCTCTCATATATTGCTGAAGTCATGAAGAAGTTTTTACAACTATTTAACGGGAAAATAAATGATCAGACACTCGCAGATCGTTCCGTGAATGGAACATTTTTTTACACTTACAACAACATTAAAATCACCCATCTGGAAACCTGTTTTTCCCTCTTAGCACTGTATCCACTAATCCCCCTGTAGAGGAAACTATGGGTACCTGTGCATGACAAGTTCAAAAGAGATCATAGAAAGAAAGATATCATATATGTTCATATCTATAAACATTGTTGAAAATAAAACTCTCATCAGCCCATCCATACAGAACACTCCTTGCTTGCTTGCTTGCTTAAATGTAAAATTATTCAAGTGTAAATATTTCATTTTGCATCTATCAGTCCGGATGTGGTTTAGTAGTAGGGACAAGGGGCCCTATCCAAACAGTCCAGGTTCAAACCTGGCCTTGAACCTGGCCTTGTGTGTGTAAGGGAAGGTGTTTGACCTCCCAGAGTTGGTTTCCTTAGCTTTATATGCCAACATTAAAATGTGGTTATCCCATTAATAAACAGACTGTAGCATGGGAGTATTTGCCGCTTGAATGTACTAACAGACTGTAACGTTGGATTATTTGCCACCTTAATGTACTATTAATCTGCAATACATTAGATAGTTATATCATATATATGTCTATATATAAATCATAACTGGAGAGACTGTAGCATGGCATTATTTGCCACCTGAATGTACTAACAGACTGTAGCATGGGATTATTTCCCACCTGAATGTACTAACAGACTGTAGCATGGGATTATTTCCCGCCTGCATGTACTATTAATCTGCAATACATTAGATGGATGTATTTGTGTATATATATATCACAACTGGATAATGTGCCAGTGTTGATCACTCCAAAACAGGGGATTTATGAAAAAATTTATTCTAGTAAGACAAGATTATACGGATTCATGGATTGTACAACAAAACTACAATGCATAATCGATGTTTCTACCAATGAATACCAAACAGATGAGAAATTGTGGCTAATCTCCTTGTGCAATGCTTCTTTATCGGTGATGGGTAAACTGACTCGAGAAATTGGCATGGAGAATATCAGTAGGCCAAAAATTGTTACTAGAGAGAAGGTCTCCATTTTTAGGGAACATATGATACCCAGTGATCACGTTCAGGAAGAATGATGAGAAAGAAGGGTCATCAGGATATTGTCGTGATGGATAGTAAGTTGACATGGCTGACAGAGATCTGCTGGTACATGAACCAGCACTAACACCAGTATATCTAGATTCTAGAGTGAAAAACCTTTGACTATCAACATTTGTCATTTTGTAAATCATATAGGAGTTGTCAGTGATAAGATGCTGCCCATGGTCCCTTTGCTAAAAGAAAAGTGGTAGAACTCATAAATGCAAGAAAGATGAAGGCAAGGGATTTCTTTTCATACCGTGCCGTAGCGCATAGCGTGTAATTGGATGAGACCGCAAGGCTCAAATCTGCTAGGAATTAACATGAAATCAGCTCCAGCTGTAATCATATGAGCAAGTGGCACATTGAACTTTGCTACTCCCCTAACTTTGTCCGGATATTTCTCTTCAATCTCTTCAAGCTGCTTCTCCAAGTATTTTTTACCAGTACCCTGGAACAAAAGAAATAAAAGACAACAAATTTGTAATAATGAGTGGCAAGTGCAATGCAATAAAACTATTGCAAATACACTAATATATCAACGGAAACATTAGGGATATTGATATCGAGTAAGCCAAGTGTCCAATGGCCAAGTTCATCAGGCCATGGCCCATGGCATCATCCTCTGTGTGGAATGTGTGTTAAAGTATCAACAGTTAACTTGTAGATAAACCCCAGCACACATCATATCCAGGGTCCAGTAATTGTTGTCACAATTGACCTGACTTTGCAAATATGACACTCTGCATCTCTAATTAGCGATAATACCGCACATTATAGAATGCCTAACTTACTAGGATAATTAACTGCACGTTTTCATCTGCAATTAGAGAGACAGCTTCAGCAAGAATATCTGGGCCTTTCTGCTCTTCCAGTCTTCCAACAAATCCTATAACCAGAATATCTGGATCCACGGCAAGCCCAACTTCAGCTTGTAGTACTTCCTTCAGACTAGGCTTTGCATCCAGAACCTGCACCAACCCACGTCTGTTTAATAGATTTTATATTAGATAATAGAGAGGCTATAATACAACTGTAAACATTCAAAGATCTCTTGACCTCTGAAAAAATCATGTTAGAAAAAATTTATAAATGAGGGAGGCATTAGATTTAGATTTTTATGTTTTCTTACAGTCGTTGCATCATAATTGACTTCAAGATATTTGTCTGTTGAAGGGTCCCACTCTTGGATATCCATTCCATTCACAGTTCCTGTAATGCCAACTTTACGAACGATAGATTCCAATTCCACTCCCTTGTCTGCTCCAGAAACAAGCTCCTTTGCATAATGTGGACTCACTGTAAAAACCCTATCAGATTCTAGTATTCCAGCTTTCATCCAATTAATTTTCCTTCCTTTCACTGGTTTGTCATACCTGCACAAATTAACAGCTTTTGAGGTATCTGGATTCCGATCATTCGAAACAATTCACCTTTAAAACATTATAGCACAGATGCATGAGTAAGTGGGGAAAATGCTTACCCATCGATGAAATCAAATGAGCTCTTGAACTCATCAGGGAGATTAAGAAGCGAGAAGTCTGAGAAAGCAAATCTGCCTTGATAGGCTACATTGTGTATGCAATATGCAACCTGGATTCATGAATTGCATCCAATTTCGGAGTAAAATCCTCCAAAAGCAAGCTTTATACTGTTCAATTCTACATATATTGAATGAGATGCAAGAGAAATGAATTGTAAAATAAGTACCTTTGCATTTATGAAAGAACCTGCAGACTTGTAGATACTCTTCAAGTAACAAGGATCAATCACTCTTCAAGAATCAAAAGTTCAATCTTTAATAAAGAAACTGTCAAAACTCAAAACCGTGGAGAAAATTTGCTCAAGTAAATAGGGTACACAAATCAATCAATTTCCAAGCCTGTTCATCACCGTCAGAAAGTCGCTTGCAACTAACCAAGGCCAAAATCAGCCACAAACAGAAATATTTTGGTTTCGTGGAATGTTTGGTTTGGTGAATAATGTTTATAACTAGCAAACTTTGGGCACCAACAGGCTTGTCATAAATCCCTACCCAAGTTTACAGTACAAAGCTTGGTGAAACATTAAAGTTAGCTTCACCAATCCGTTTGCTTCAATATTTATATTAGAGGCTCCTAAGCAACTTTTTATCAAATCAGCCTTAACCAGGAACTTTTTGACATCACCAATGCTTTTGCTTCAGTATTTATTTGCCAGGCTCGTAGCAACTTTTTATCAATCAAGCGTTGACCAGGAATGTTTGACCACGCAACTCGACAAACAAGAGGATAAAAAAGGCCCATTTAAGGTCTGGGCACACCATTTCCCGACTTCAGAGTCCCAACTAAACAAATCAAAGGCCACACCTTTCTAAAATTCTAACACTCGTCAATAAATGAATATCTTATAAAAACAGTACGTGACATAACTGATTTGAACCTTCAAACAAAGAGAACAATTTTTACATAGAAATCTAGCTGTCTTGAAGTATGAAAGCGAGCGAGATGCAATAACTGTACGCTTAAAAAGGAATCGTTGATCTGAATAGATCACATGAAACGTAAATATTTTACGATCACGTCATTTTCACACGTGATGAAATATAAACTCATAAATCATGAAGCTCTATTCTAAAGCACAATAAAGCATGCATTTCTCACTTATATCTGATATATATGTCGGATACCACTTAATTTCGCAGAAATTCAGATTTCATGATACCCCTTCCAACAGATCTCGGAATGAGTACTCCAGTGTATGATAAGCATTTATACAGCTTCGAATCAAAACTTAAAATGGGGTATAGAAAACTTGCATTTCTTCCAACGGATTGTTTTGGATGTTTCCAAAAGAAATTGGATAAGTCGGCGGGTTTATTGTTTCATATTTACACATTTAGCGAGAATCTCTCAAGGGGTGGCCACATTTTCTTTTGCTAAAGGAGCTATTTCTTCTCCCTCTTCGCCAGGCTCACTCCCTGCAACTTGCAGACTCACCAAAACCTCCTCCCACTGCCGAGCTGGTGCCTGCTTTCAAGATAATAAATATAGCTGAGATAATCTCAAGAAATATATAGAAGTCATGCCAAAATATCCCCGTTTATTTAGTCTTAAAACGATAGGCATAATAGGAGCATAAAATGAAGCAAAATAATATTGTTTTAAGCAAGAGTATACAAACAACCCATTCTAAACCATCCAGCTCAAGTTAGATGCAGCTAATAACAAGTTTTGACACGGAGATCTTCAATGCATGGATTTTTCGCCCAATAATATAAAAGACCAAACATGCCCTGTCAAGCAAGAATCACAAGTGCCAAAGGCATTTCGTTGTGATGCATTCAATTTTCGTTGTGATGCATTACCTTCCATGAAAAATCTTGGTCCATGCAGTTCTGTACCATAGTTGAGTAAGCCGGTGTCCCATACACCTCAAGAGCTCTTTTCACGGTTGTCGCAATCCTAGTGACATCTTCAGGGTCTACTTCTTCGCACTGCAGAATACCATTAGTCAATTCCTATTGAACGATATGCTCATCCTCTCATATATTGCTGAAGTCATGAAGAAGTTTTTACAACTATTTAACGGAAAAATAAATGATCAGACACTCGCAGATCGTTCCGTGAATGGAACATTTTTTTAGCACTTACATCAACATTAAAATCACCCATGTGGAAACCTGTTTTTCCCGCTAGCACTGTATCCACTAATCCCCCTGTAGAGGAAACTATGGGTACCTGTGCATGACAAGTTCAAAAGAGATCATAACAAGAAAGATATCATATATGTTCATGTCTGAAAAACATTGTTGAAAAAAAAACTTTCATCAGCCCATCCATACAGAGCACTCCTTGCTTGCTTGCTTGCTAAAATGTAAAATTATTCAAGTGTAAATATTTCATTTTGCATCTCTCAGTCCGGGTGTGGTTTAGTAGTAGGGATAAGGGACCACTATCCAAACAGTCCAGGTTCAAACCTGGCCTTGTGTGTGTAAGGGAAGGTGTTTGACCTCCCAGAGTTGGTTTCCGTACCTTTATATGCCAACATTAAAATGTGGTTATCCCATTAATAAACAGACTGTAGCATGGGAGTATTTGCCGCTTGAATGTACTAACAGACTGTAACGTTGGATTATTTGCCACCTTAATGTACTATTAATCTGCAATACATTAGATAGTTATATCATATATATGGCTATATATAAATCATAACTGGATAAGACTGTAGCATGGGATTATTTGCCACCATGGGATTATTTCCCACCTGAATGTACTAACAGACTGTAGCATGGGATTATTTCCCGCCTGCATGTACTATTAATCTGCAATACATTAGATGGATGTATTTGTGTGTATATATATATCACAACTGGATAATGTGCCAGTGTTGATCACTCCAAAACAGAGGATTTATGAAAAATGTTATTCTAGTAAGACAAGATTATACGGATTCATGGATTGTACAACAAAACTACAATGCATAGTCGATGTTTCTACCAATGAAGACCAAACAGATGAGAAATAGTGGCTAATCTCCTTGTGCAATGCTTCTTTATCGGTGATGGGTAAACTGACTCTGGAAATTGGCATGAAGAATATCAGTAGGCCAAAAACTGCTACTAGAGAGAAGGTCTCCATTTTTAGGGAACATAATGATACCCAGTGATCACGTTCACGAAGAATGATGAGAGAGAAGGGTCATCAGGATGTTGTCATGATGGATATTAAGTTGACATGGCTGACAGAGATCTGCTGGTACATGAACCAGCACTAACACCAGTATATCTAGATTCTAGAGTGAAAAACCTTTGACTATCAACATTTGTCATTTTGTAAATCATATAGGAGTTGTTAGTGATAAGATGCTGCCCATGGTCCCTTTGCTAAAAGAAAAGTGGTAGAACTCATAAATGCAAGAAAGATGAAGGCAAGGGATTTCTTTTCATACCGTGCCGTAGCGCATAGCGTGTAATTGGATGAGACCGCAAGGCTCAAATCTGCTTGGAACCAACATGAAATCAGCTCCAGCTGTAATCATATGAGCAAGTGGCACGTTGAACTTTGCTACTCCCCTAACTTTGTCCGGATATTTCTCTTCAATCTCTTCAAGCTGCTTCTCCAAGTATTTTTTACCAGTACCCTGGAACAAAAGAAATAAAAGACAACAAATTTGTAATAATGAGTGGCAAGTGCAATGCAATAAAACTATTGCAAATGCACTACTATATCAACGGAAACATTAGGGATATTGATATCGAGTAAGCCAAGTGTCCAATGTCCAAGTCCATCGGGCCATGGCCCATCGCATTATCCTCTGTGTGGAATGCGTGTTAAAGTATCAACAGTTAACTTGTAGATAAACCCCAGCACACATCATATCCAGGGTCCAGTAATTGTTGTCACAATTGACCTGACTTTGCAAATATGACACTCTGCATCTCTAATTAGAAATAATACCGCACATTATAGAATGCCTAACTTACTAGGATAATTAACTGCACGTTTTCATCTGCAATTAGAGAGACAGCTTCAGCAAGAATATCTGGGCCTTTCTGCTCTTCCAGTCTTCCAATAAATCCTATAACCGGAATATCTGGATCCACGGCCAGCCCAACTTCAGCTTGTAGTGCTTCCTTTAGACTAGGCTTTGCATCCAGAACCTGCACCAACCCACGTCTGTTTAATAGATTTTATATTAGATAATAGAGAGGCTATAATACAACTGTAAACATTCAAAGATCTCTTGACCTCTGAAAAAATCATGGTAGAAAAAATTTATAAATGAGGGAGGCATTAGATTTAGATTTTTATGTTTTCTTACAGTCGTTGCATCATAATTGACTTCAAGATATTTGTCTGTGGAAGGGTCCCACTCTTGGATATCCATTCCATTCACAATTCCTGTAATGCCAACTTTACGAATAATAGATTCCAATTCCACTCCCTTGTCTGCTCCAGAAACAAGCTCCTTTGCATAATGTGGACTCACTGTAAAAACCCTATCAGATTCTAGTATTCCAGCTTTCATCCAATTAATTTTCCTTCCTTTCACTGGTTTGTCATACCTGCACAAATTAACAGCTTTTGAGGTATCTGGATTCCGATCATTCGAAACAATTCACCTTTAAAACATTATAGCACAGATGCATAAGTAAGTGGGGAAAATGCTTACCCATCGATGAAATCAAATGAGCTCTTGAACTCATCAGGGAGATTAAGAAGCGAGAAGTCTGAGAAGGCAAATCTGCCTTGATAGGCTATATTGTGTATGCAATATGCAACCTGGATTCATGAATTGCATCCAATTTCAGAGTAAAATCCTCCAAAAGTAAGCTTTATACTGTTCAATTCTACATATATTAAATGAGATGCAAGAGAAATGAATTGTAAAATAAGTACCTTTGCATTTATGAAAGAACCTGCAGGCTTGTAGATACTCTTCAAGTAACAAGGAAGAAGAGCTGTATGCCAATCATTGGCCATGAAGACAACATCCTCCCCTGTACAGTTATAAAAGTTTTGATAGAATCATGAAACTATCGTACATGAAATCTCCAAAGAATTACCCAATAAGAAGACAATTTGTTTTTCATACACGACATATTAGAGAACCTACCATAAGGTCCACTAAAGTATTCACTGCTTGAGAGATTAAGAACCCTTGGAGCTTCAATAGCTGCCTGCAAAATTAACATCCAAATAAAGTTTAATATCTTTTTCTTCCCTGTCCTCAGCAAAGGTAATTAGAAGTTAGAAACATGGTATGACAGCAGTTCCAAAAAAGATGGAAATTGATACAGTAAAAAAGTTACAACGTGATGCAGGTCAAAAATGTTTGGAAAGAACTGCAAGAAAGCAACCATTGCAGCATTAATTGGCCCAAAAAATTCAAGTTGGAAAGCATGAAAGCTAACTGATGCAAACTACAAACCACTAGCTTACAGGAATTTTCAAGAGACCGCTGCTATCTAACAAATTTTAGAATGAAAGACGCTATTTTGCCACCAAATTAGCCATGATCAGAAGAAGCATTGGTCTGTGAAAACGATGCCCTCTAAAAAATCATCTAGTTTTTTGCTATCGACAGTGTTTTACTAATATGATAGAACACTCTTTAATAATGTGAAAACATGTTATGTTTCATGAAGGAACCAAAATGTTTAAAAATGACAAAAAAAAGGTGCTTATGCTTACTTATATAACTATTTACAGTATTCCTACATATTTGCTAGCAAAAAGCAGAAAAGGTTTCAAGCCAGGACACTTGTGCTAGAACAAACTTATTCTAGGAATTATAACAAAGATGGTAGGAACTTGGAAGCGGAAAAAGAGCTCTGTTCTGTTACTTCACCGAATGCACAAGAACCAGAACCAGAAAATAAATGATTCTTGAAGATTGGAAATAATGAGGTACTACCTGATAGAATTTGCAGACAATAAAATTTTAGCATATATGTTGAAAGATACATAACAAGTTTGAAAGTAACAAAAAGAAGGTAGAAAATATTTCAGAAATGTGAACCTGTTACACTCCTATAGGATCAGAACAACAGATATCTGATGCAATTGAAAGAAAACAGACCTATAATTAAAGTAAAGGCATGACACTATAACATGCAATAAACCAAATGTAGACAAGCATAGAGATCGTGCCCTGCAAAAATGGAAAACGCAGGGCTAAAGCAAACTACTAAAGAGTAGCCAACAAAAAAGCATTGCTCATACATAAAAAAATGTCAGATTTGGAGTTTCTTCCGGTAAAACAATGAATTGAAATCTCAGCAATTGGAAATGGGTTTCTGGCATTCCAGCGCCTTACTTAGGTAGGCTAGAAGTTTTCAGAAGTTAAAAAGTACAGATAATGCCGAAAATTTCTATATAAATGTTCATCAGTAAGAATAACCAATAATTAAAGCTAAGCCAGTGGAATCAGAGTATCCGGCAGATAATGTTTTCACTTGCCAGTAAGTGCCAAAGCTGAAATCTGAAAAAAATACTGATCTATTTAAGCTGCTTGATGTACAGCACAGTTCATGAGCAGCATCAGCAACAGGAGAGTAAATTAAACCTCAAACTTCAAAGACAGCACAAAGAAACTTTGTAAGAAACTGAAATTTAGTTTTAGTTCACTTCAAAATTCTTTGCACAAGAATCACACTGTGCTCACAGTGGAAGCTACAAGTTATAACTTCATCACAGGAATTTTACCACCATCCATTGTTGTATTCCTTTTGAGCCAAAATATGGAATTCTGAAGGACAATTGAAAAGTACAGTTATAATCTCATCACAGGAATTTTACTACCATCCATCGTTGTATTCCTTTTGAGCCAAAATATGGAATTCTGAAGGACAACTGAAAAGTACAGTAAACCATTTTACATGAGACATCAAGTTTTAGCTCTTAAATAGCTTCACAAAACACGTCACCCATTTGTTATGGGAAGCGAGAGCAAAGTGCAAACTCAAGATGCTAAATGTTGTAGGTATTATAATTTAGGAAGCTCAGAACATTAGCATGTAATTAACAGTCAATCATAGCAACAGAGTTCTGCGGGACCTGAAGTGCCTTCAGTGAGTTGATTGCTCAGGTGGCACCACATTATTTTATAGTAAATAGTATAGAATCTAAATCATTAGACATCAACAAACGTAACTTTGACAGAACCTATTCGAGCTATTTGCACATAATTCTGCTCTTGCATAACAATGATGCATGATAATTGGCCTGCATGTATATTAAATTTTAATTCTTTCTAGTAAATATGCTAAAAACACCATATTCAGCACAACACTAATAATAGATTAAATAATTAAACATACAGCTACAAGATGGAGAAAAAGGATACATACTCGGATGGAAAGAAATTCTTGACTATACCTGACATAAGAGGCTAAAACGGAGTTCATTGTCTCGGTAGTCCACTCCTGTTTGAGGACCATAAATCTTTCCGCCCGTTTTTCCCCATACCTGAAAATGCCAACACAGTGAGTATTTCATCTAAAAATCTGTGAAGGCGTCATTGCATAAAACGATCCAACCAATTTCAACTTATCCACTCAAAGGGTTTAAACTTTGCACTGTATAGATTTGGAAAGCAATTAAAAAAATTGAGCAAAAACCTTTTCAAGGAACCATGGATGATCTACAAAAACGCGATCTACTCCCCTCTTGTAAATATGGAAGAATCGCACACTTTCAGTTGTATCCCCGACTTTTATCTGTAATATGAATGAACCCCAGCTTATCAAAACAAATACAACTTGATCATCAACTAAATAGTATTCAGCATTCTCCAACAGTGCGGACAGCAATAGAAGGTGAATTTTCTCCAACAAAACAATGGAAACATTTAGATCAAGATGGAATTTCATACATCAACCACCACGTTAGTATCCCATGAGTCCTTATACTGATCATAACGTGGGGACACTGTCATGACCCGATGTCCACGTGCCTGCAACAAAACAAAGTAGTTTTATTAGTTCATACAATATTAACATTCTAGGGCTTCAGTCGTTCCGTTGCTAATTTAGTCTAGAACGATCCTAATTGTCTGACAGTGCAGTGAATTGCCTTACTTTATAAAAAGTGCTATAGGTTTCATTCGTAGCACTAGGAATAAATAATCTTTACTGGAAACTTAGGTGGACTCTAAAGTTGAAGGACAAGAAAGTAGGAAGTTCAAGAAGTGTAGTTAATAATGATTACCGCCAACGCAGGAGGCAATCCTCCTAGAACATCCCCAAGACCTCCAGTTTTACTCCAGGGGGCCACTTCAGCTGATACAAAAACCAGATTCATCCCACCACTACAAGTGACAACTCCCTTTGGACCCTTGCGACCAACAGTAAGTGCTTTCTTCAACACTTGCTTAAAATTTGCCTCTGCATGGCTCTGAAGCTGTCCCAAGTCTGTGCTTCTAGTCGACCGCAGGCCCTGGTAGTGGGCAGTTTGACCTTGTGAGCAAGTAGCATTACTGCTTCGTTTATTGTTCGACTGCAATGTAGTCCCTGAAGATCGACGTCTGGAAGAACTAGCAATGCGAGCCTGGCATGCTACAAAGTGCTGAGCTGCAGTAGCGGCCATTTTATATACTGGTTTTCCAAGAAGAAGAGACTACAATCCTACACCTGAAAAAAATGGTCACAACTTCTGTCAAGATTTATACCAGACAACTGAACTCGCAGATAGTTTACCATAATTAGCCTCTGTAGCATTCTTTTCAGACAATTCCTTCATTAGTTTGCTTTTATAGATGCTCCAAATTTATTCAAACAAAAAAGTCGTAAGAAAAATTATTCAAACAAACAGTAGTAAGAAAAATTATTCAAACAAAGCAATCGTAAGAAATATTTTGATGACAAAATATGGACGTTTTTGTAACCTAGACTAGAGTGTCGTGAGTTAGTATCGATAAACAATTAAAATGCTACATAATAATGTATCACTCCCTGACTGTAAACAGGAGAAGAGATAGTTACAGTCACAATTAGGCAAAACACATCTTTCTACACTTTAAGCAATCGTCATTCTGCGTTTAGTAGAACTCAAAAATCATACTTTCTCACAAAATTGAGCTCTGATGATATTCAGAGGGTGCCACAGCTTCAGAAGGTAGAGATAGGGTACGGTATAATTCAGTCAAGTTGCACACCATGGAATTGTTCTTAACATTTCTATATAGAATAGATAAAGAAATCAAAATTGAAACAATTATGCTTAATTTATAATTTATTATTTGGTCTATTTAAATTAACTACAGAACTAGATCAAATGTACCGACGCATTAATAGAAACATCAGCACGATGCAATCAAAACCTGGTTGAAGGACATGTATAAGAAAACCCTCTTTTGGGACTTAACAGCCCAGATTCCATACTTCGCATCAAAACCTCTAAAAGCTTTAATGGTCCACTTTTGGGTTTAAAATTTAATTCCAAAGTATTTGAGCTGCCAATAATTTATAAGTTTGGCAAAACTTGCTTACTGGGTCAAAATATCTGTGTCTAAGCTTTGAGAAGTTTAACTGTTCGTCTTGCATGGTGAGCTCATTACTGGCAAAACCCTGATCATGTTTGCCCCTAAAAGCTATTTGGCTCCATTTTTAGTACCGAATCTTCCACTCGGCTACACAAAAGGTTTATGATTTAATGCAAACAACTCTAATCATATTTCCGTCAAACGGAGCGAGAGGGGTAAGTGAAAGTGGGGCGTGGTTCGTGCCCCTTCCAGGATTCGAATCTCCACAGTGATATTTTTGCCCCTTGTGGATCTATGGCCGTTGTCGTTAAGTAGACCGTCCTACATAGCCTCCCACCTCTTCATAGGTTGTAGATTTCAACACTTCGTTGAGAGTATTGCATTTCCTGAGTAACTGATCTTCAGCGAGGTTAGATCCTCATCTATGATAACTTTCCAGATCAGTTGACAAGTTAAGAGAATTACGAATGTTAAATACTCAAAGCGAGTGCTTACTAGGCCTGAGCAGCTGAGCTTATAACAATCGGAATTTCATGAGCAGCTGGTTGCATTGAAGCTCTCTGTCCCTGACAAATTTTATCCCTTTCTTCAGAATACCGGATCCTAAAAACCTAGTATTCAAAAATGAAACTTAAAGCCTAGAAACAAACACCTCTAGTAAAGCACAACTTTACTGAAGTTTTGTTTTAATGGAATCTCTTCACCAACATAATATTTGAGAACCAGGTCTCCAGAAAAAGACCTTAGTCATAATAGACCAGATTATTAGCCGAGTTTGAAAACACAACTCTTCCAGAAGGCCAGACATTTTTCAGTTACTCATCACCTTCAATCTCTGAATGGAGCAACTTTGTCAATTTACTTGTTATCTCAGTTCATAAACATTTCAGCTTACAAAATGAAAAGTCCTTGCACTTAACAACTCACTTAATTGTTTCCAGATTTTTAAAAGATTTATTTTCCCCCAAATCAGATTGGATTCAGCTGTGTTTCTAAATGCATCGTTAATGACTCGGCTCCTGAAAGCCAAAGCTTCTTACACCTTAGATATGTGTCTGTAATGACCTAACGGGTTGCTTACCAAGAATCTAAGGCAAAAACTCAAATAACCCCTTTGCAACTCAGCTTTTCTAAGTCTAGGCTTTCAAGAAATTCACTAATTCTAAATCCTTCTCAACTAAAGCTTGCAGAATTTTTCTTGGAATTACTCACTAACTTATTCTTATGGAACTTCCATTTTTTAAACTTTAATTTGGATCCACAAAGTTGATAGCTCGTTTCCTCGACGCTGAAGCTCATGATAACTAAAATCTTTAGTCCAGTAGCACACAAACTGAAAACCTGGCAATAAAAGTTTGAATTTTCTGATCCTTCTAAAAACTCAGCTCCAGTAGGTTAAATATTAGCTTAAAATCACCTATTAGCCTAAATCTTGGCATTTTTACTGACCAGATGAGCTGCTGATACTCAAATGTCCTCCTGACCACTTCGAACTCGGCAACTAAGTTTCCAAAAAGACCTATTGGAGTGCCTAGAACGTTCGAAAGATCAATTGGTCCCAATCCCGCCGTACGCTTGCAGGGATCAAAAATAATTTGCGTAGACAATCACGGAATTATGTAAAAATCTTCTTCCCGAGAGTAATCTTAAAATCTCCAACATCTCTAACTGGTTTTAATCCTCGGCACTTCAAGTTGCGAAAAATAGATCTTAGTCTAAAAGTACTCTTTCATTGTGCATGACGGCCTGAACCTCCAGAATGTAAAACATACACACACAATAATAATAAATAATAACAACGGCTTCATACAGATAATAATAAAGAACTGTTAGCTTCAAAAGAGAATTTTACAAAAGCTTTTAATTTCGGATAAATTTACTTACAGACTCGATTCTTGAACTTCAAAGAGCTATTACTTTCAAGAAAATGTTCACAGACGGCAGGAACTATCGCTATTGTACTCTTTAAAAGCCAGAAAAATCCAGTAAGCATACTTTCAGGATGATTGAGGCACTTGAAGCTCTATCTCCAAGAAATCCTATTTACCTCGCTTTCAACGGTGCCGAAGGTTGAGGCACTTGAATCTGTATCTTCAAGAACTCCTATTTATACTCAGAAGCCACCGGAATGGCCAATTTCCTTCGTCGAGTTACGGTCTTGCGGACATGCACTTGCCAACCCGCTCAAGGATCCGACCTGGGAATATTATTATTCTACAGGGGGATCGTTGGGTGTTGGACCCGCGCCGTAGAATTGACGGTCCGCACCTTGCGACGAGAAACAAATTGGTAGCCACGCCAAAAACTATTTGTCTTTCTAGCGGTGAGTCACGATTGAAAAGCTGTTACAGTCACAGTAAGGCGCGCCGATTTTCGAACTTGTGACCGACTGATATTTATGCTAAATGAAATGCGGCTGCAATTCCGAGGACATGACAGGTGGGCCAGGATAAGGACTCCCCACTAAAGCATTTCCAATTTTCCATTTATTAGGACGTTGAAAATGTGGTGTTTTGTAAGATGGGGCCTTGCTCCAGTTTTGTGATGTATGAATATACGAAGAAAAATAGTGGGGCCACAACTTAATTGGATCATACAGATTTTATGCCACGATCAAATTATCAATGTCATCATATCAAATTATCAAAGCTGTGATGAATCAAATCAAATTTGGAACTAGTGAAATGATGAATAAGAAAGGAAATGCAAAAGGAGCAAATCCTTAAAAGTAAGAGCCAACCATATAGAAAAGTAATATAAAAGTTAATTTATTTTCCCATGCCGCTAGGTCCTACACATGCAAGTATTTTTTTCATGATTTTGTGTTAAAAAGTCGGCATTTATTTGCGAGACGATTTTTTTAAAAGTGCAGCTGAAAATATCATTCATCATTTTTTTATTATATTTAAAGCATAAATATACATATTTTTTATAACACTAGCAATTGTTTTTAATATAGTGAAAATTGTGGTTTAAATGATTGTACGGCTAGAATGCCATTTGTATTTTGTGGAGTCGAAATGGATGGTGCTCGTTCGTTGAATTAAAATTTAAAATAAAACCTAGGGAGGTTGCTCGTTCGTTGAATTAAAAATAATAAAAATAAAGATTAAAGTATTTGTTTTGTCGTTTATAATAATTTAATTTAAAATAAAACCTAGCGAGGTTGCTCGTTCGTTGAATTAAATTAAAATAAAACCTAGGGAGGTTGCTCGTTCGTTGAATTAAAAATAATAAAAATAAAGATTAAAGTATTTGTTTTGTCGTTTATAATAATTTAATTTAAAAATGACAAGGTTTCATTTTCAGTTATTTTTAAGAAGTATTGGATTTTTTAGTTATTATTAAACCAAGCTCAGGTAGCTAGGCTTTGTTGCAATTGCAAAATGTAATGAAAAAATACAATAAAATTGTAAATTATGCATGTTAAATTTTTTTTTTAAATAATAAATTTACTATTGAACAAGTGAAATTAGTAACAAAGTTGTATAAAAAAAATTTGTATTGTTACTTTTTTTTAACTAGTGTTTAAGCTTATATAAATATAAACATTAATGAAGATGTATTTAAGTATAAAAAGATATGACAACCATGAAATTAATCATGTGTACACTTGTTAGGAGTTAATCTTGTTGATCCGCTCAAGTAAGCCCAAAATCTGACATGATATCTAAATGCCTATCTACCTAATAATTACATTGATAGGCGTTTTTATTTGAGATTTGGGGTGGATTAGGGCCTATGCTTTTTCATCTACCCACAAGGATGAGACGAGTGTACTGACGAGATTGAAAAAAAAGAATATAAAAAATAACTAGTAGTCGATGAATGGATAACTAGTAGCACAAGGTGATGCTAATACTAAATATTTCCACGCTATTACATCAGGTCGCAGGAATCAGAATGCTATTTGGGTACTTAAAGATGATGAGGATAACTTGGTGGAAGATGAGGGTAATCTGAAGGATCTGGGTATCAAACATTTCTCTCAGATTTTCAAGGATGACAATCAGTCAAACATTTTGGCACAGCTCAAGGTGATTAAACTTTTCCCTTCTATGCTCACTAAAGAGGGGGTTGACTGCCTTATTGCAGAAGTTTCCATTGGGGAAATTGAGGGGGGGCTTAAGACTTTCAAGAAGGACAAAATTCCCGGGTCGGATGGATGGCTTGTGGAATTCTTCCTTGAGTTCTTTGACTTGATTGGAGGGGATTTGTTAAATGCAGTGGAATGCTCAAGGCTCTCTGGAAGGGTCACTCCCTCCTTGAACTCTACCTTCCTTGCCCTAATTCCCAAAAAGGATAAACCTGTCTCCTTTGTTGATTTTAGACCCATCTCTCTGTGTAACTTGGTATACAAGCTCATTACAAAAATCATTGCCCTCAGGTTAAAGCCTCACTTGGATATCTCTATTTCTCAAGAGCAATTCGGGTTTCTTAAGAATAGGCAAATAGTTGAGCCCATTGGTATCACTCAGGAGGTCCTACATTCAGTCAAGACGAAAAATAAATGTGCTCTTATCCTTAAGCTTGACTTAGTAAAATCCTTTGATAGGTTTAACTGGTCTTTTCTCAGACTTATCTTGCTTCAGATTGGGGTACCTATGTAGGGTGTAAATTGGATTGTGGGTTGCCTGTCATCAACCAAATTTGTTATGTTGGTCAATGGAACCCCTTCAAATTTCTTCACTGCTTAAAGGGGTATAAGGCAAGGCTGCCCCTTATCTCCCCTCTTGATCATACTTATAATAGAAGGCATCAACTTATTGATTAAGGATGCGAAGATAAAGGGCTTGATCAAAGGTATAAAAATTTCGTCTTCCCTGGCCTTAACTCATCTCTTGTTTGTGGACGATGTTGTACTCCTTGGCATTGGAACTATGAAGAATGGTTGGCTTTTGAGGTAATATTGGATACTTTCTACAAGGCTTCTGGAATGTGCATCAGTGTGGACAAGTCTGTGTTCCTCTTTAATAATATGGAGGTGGGAACTTTACTCAGTATCTCTCGTTCCTTACGTTATAAGATGGAACATATCTCAAAAGGCTTCAAGTATCTAGGATACTTTATCAAGCCCCTTGGATATAAGTTGAAAGACTGGTTCTGGTTGGTTCAAAACTTTGAAAGAAGAATCAAACATTGGGCTCATAAGTGCCTCTCACTAGGAGATAGACTTGTTCTGATTTGAGCTGTTCTATCAAGTATGCCTATTTATTGGATGGCACTGGTGCCAATACTTATTTCTATTCTGGTCAGGCTCAGGAAGCTGATCTTTGCTTTCCTTTGGGGTTCTTCGGAGGACAAGAACAAATACCACTTGGTGGACTGGCAGCTCCTTTCTAGGTCCAAAGACTCGGGTGGATGGGGTATTAAAAATTTGACTTGGTTTAGCATTGCTTTGAGACTTAAAAGCCTTTGGATGGTTCTTCATTGATCTGGATTTATGCAGGAACGCAACATAATACACAAATAACCATAGAAACAAATATGCAACGGAAATAACACTTCATTTCATTAATCAATAACTGAAACTTGTTTACATACAGAATGGAAATAAACTAGCTAGAGTGTTGGTAGCTTATCTCTGAAAAGAGATGTGGCGGCTACATGCCTCTGAACTCTGTGTTACAATGAGGCTCGAAGGCCTATATATTATTGAGAAACAATGGAAACCCGACACATCCAAAAACCTAACCCTACGAGGTGAAACGCCTTAATGTGGGCCGCGTTGGGTAACTTGGTACATCAATTTCCCGGGGTCGTAACTTTAGCATACTACCTCCGTTTGACGTGCGTGATACATCATTAGAAAGATCTGTTTAAGGACTACATCCATAAACAACAGTTATTGAGTCCGAAATAGATTCATATTTGCCCATTCGATGCCAAAAAAACATCGTTTAGGGCCTCAAAACAGCTCCAGAAGTTTAGGACCTGAAAACTGCCAAAAATAGTAAATTGTGCTACAATTAAGGAAAGTGGAAAACTGAAAGAAATAGTGGTGGGGGTCCAAGAGGAATAGGTGGGTGGCCACCAATATCCTCCTAGATCTTTCCTCCCCCCTTAGGAAGCAATGGTCCCCATTGCGTGGAGTTCCTCCATGAGATGAGGAAACTTCTGTTGAACTTGGTCCCTAGTGAGCCACTTTCCCTGATGAAGGAGTTGGCTTGCTTTGACAACTCGATATAGCTCGATCTTTTGCTGGCAGGTGTTCTTGATCTGTGTGTCCATAATCCGATCAGTTGTGGCTTGTTCCATGCAGTCGGGGTTTAACTCTGTTGGTGTGACTTGTTCTGCCATGTCTGATGTGTCCAGTAGAGGTGGAAAGTAGGGCCGAAGGCAATCCACATTGAACACTGGGTGCAGACCAAGGAATGGTGGAATACTGAGCTTGAAGGCATTGTCCCCGACTGCCTTGGTGATGGTGTATGGCCCATATTGGAGCGGGCGAAGCTTGCGGTGGGGTCCAGCGAGGCGCTCCTTCTATAAATGTAGCCACACTTTATCGCCCACCTAGAAGTTGTGTTGCACCCGATGTTGATCATGTCGCTACTTGTACTTAGCATTGGATTTTTCCAATATGTCATGAACTTGTTGGCGAATGTGCTGAATGCGCTCAATGAAGCTGTTTGCCTTGGAAACTTCAGACTGGATATGAACTGAATCAGCCTAAGTAGCTACAAATGGCATGGCCACATCAATGGGACATAGTGGTTGGAATCCCAAGCCCACCTGAAATGGGCTATGGTTGGTTGAGCTGTGGAGGGCCCGGTTATAGCTGTGTTGTACATAGGGGAGGCTTTCATCCCATGTGCGTGGATGCTTTGAGTTGTACATGCGCAAAATGTGTACGATCATCCTGTTGACGACCCTTGTCTGGCCATCAGTCTGGGGATGGAAAGCTGTGGACTTTGTGAGCTTGGTGTCTAGCATTGACCATAGGCTAGACCAGAATGTACTAAGGAACCTGCTGTCCCGGTCTGATATTATAGACTATGGGATACCAAAGTGTACCCACACTCGTTCAAAGAAGAGTTTAGCAGTGGCTTCTATTGTGATATTCTTCTTGCAGGCTGCCATTATGGCCATCTTTGAGAATCTATCAACGACCACAAACACACAGTCATTGCCATGCTTAGTAGAAGGAAGGCCTGACATGTAATCCATGGAGATGGATTCCCAAGGTCGACTAGGGGTAGGCAACGGAGTATAGAGGCCTTGCTTCTTGATGGATGGTTTGGCAATGGCACAGGCAGTGCAGGATCAGATGTACTTCCCGACGTCCTGTCGAAGGTTTAGCCAATAGAAATACTTCTGCAGTACTGCCACTATTTTCTTGACCCCGAAATGCCCAGCAACCCGACTATAGTGCGCTTCCCAAATCATCTTGGCACGCTCACTTGAAGGAACACAAAGGTATCCCATGTGACACAGTAGTACATCCTGGAGGTGAAATTTTGGAACTTGGTTTCCCTCCAAGAGCGTCTAGTATGTGTGGTTGAATTCTGGATCGCTCTTGTAGAGAAGCGGCCAATCAGAAGTCTTGTTCCCACAAGAGTTGAGCATGGTCGTTATCACCACGATTGGTGGGCGGTTGAGGCAATCTGCAACATTATTGGTGCTTCCCTTCTTGTACTTGATGTTCAAATGAAACTGTTGTAGATATGTGGACCACTTCTGATGGCAATCATTCTGTAACTTCCCTTGTGTCTGCCTGAACTGCAAGGGTCGGTGGTCAGTGTGGATGATCGTTTCCTTCCCCAAAATGTAATGCTTCCATTGCCAGCAAGCTTGTACAATGGAGTACATCTCTTTGTCATAAGTGGGATATTTGTGGACTGTGTCTGACAGTGTCTCACTGTGATATGCCACTGGATTCCCTTGTTGAGTAAGGACTGCCCCAATAGCATAGTCAGAGGCATCTGTCTCGAACTCAAATGGTTGTTGCAAGTCTGGTAATGTGAGTACTAGGGCACAACAGAGGCGATGTTTCAATTCTGCAAACGCATTCTGCTGAGTTTCTGACCAAAAGAATTTTGCTTTCTCTCCTCCCTTGGTGACTTGACTCAAGGGCCAAGTGATATGAGAGAATCCCAACACAAACCTGCGATAGAAATTAGCAAGGCCCAAAAAGCTACGAAGCTCTGTTAGAGTAGTTGGGGCTGGCCAATCCCGAATGACTTGGATCTTGGTTGGATCCACATGTACCCCATAGTCATCAATAATGTATCTTGGATACTGAACCTGGGTCATGCCAAAAGTGCACTTGTCCAAATTGGCACACAACTTGTGTTGCCGCAATGTTTGGAGGACCTATCGAATGTGGTGGAGGTGCTCTTCCTAAGTCTGGTTGAAGATCAGGATGTCATCCAAGTACACTACTAAAAATGAGTTGGTGAATGGGCGCAAGATGTCGTCCATCCATCTCATGAAGGTTGCAGGAGCATTCGTCAGCCCGAAAGGCATGACCAACCATTTGAAAAGGCCCTCCTTGGCTTTGAAGGTAGTCTTCCACACATCGGTCTGCTCGATCGGTACCTAGTGATACCCGGACTTTAAGTCAATCTTGCTAAAATATTTTGCCCCTTTAAGCTGGTCCAGGAGGTCATCAATCCATGGGATCGGGTACCTATTCCAGACAGTGTCTTGTTCAGCGCCCGATAGTTAATACAGAGTCTCCAAGTCCCATCCTTTTTCTGTACCAACATGATTGGGCTCCCACAGGGCGATGAACTTGGCCGGATGTGACCCTTCTGCAGCAGCTCCTGAATTTTCCTCTTGATTTCATCATTCTCCATAACAGAGCAGTGATAGATCGGTCCATTGGGCAACGACGCACCTAGGGTCAGATCGATGGGGTGCTTGACCTGACAGTGGAGAGGCACCCCGGTGGGTGAGGTGAATATGTCCCGGTACTCCTCCACGACCTTGTCCATTTGTTGTTGTCGTGCAGAGGGGCCCTATCTGGAGGTTGTGGCCACGATCTTCTTCTTTCCATGAGGGTGGATCATCAAGAAAACAAACTTCCCGGTTTTGGAAATGAGCTTACTGCATTATTTTGCAGCAACCAAAGAGATAGCGGTAGGGGGTGGTACCTCTGGTATCCTGTACAGATTATTTCCCAACGTAATAATAACAGTAGGAGGCCGAGACTCATACACAGCATGTCGCTTCCATAAGTATGGTTGACCTAATAATACATCACAAACATCAAGAGGAGCAATATCACATAATACCTCATTGGTGAAGTGCTTGATGCTGTAGGGAAGGTGGCACTACTGGCTGACGCGAATATCTCGTACTTGGTGAAGCCACCTGATGGTGTACGACTGCGGGTGTGCTGTGGTCAGCAAACCCAACCGCTTCACGATCTCTGCTGAAATCATGTTCTTTTGGCTCCCACTGTCGACGATGAACTGTAGCGGGGAACCCTTTACCCACATCTTGGAGTGGAAAAGATGCTCCTCCTCCTCTGAATCTTCTGGTTCTTCCTTTTGGATCTTCATGGTGGCAACAATGGCATTGGGCTCTGCATCGATAATCTTCTTCCCTCTGTCATTCCCCTTCTCAGGTTCAGATTCAATGTCAGACTATGCATCTGATTCAGAAGTCTTTATCTCATCCACCAATGACTGCTTAGCCCGACACTCACTTGTGTTGTGAGTGGGGCTCTTATGGAACTCGCACCACTTTCCCGCTTCCTTCTTCGGCTTTGCAGTGTTGCTCTTTGCTTGCGGATTTGTCAAGTTTTCTTGAGTTGCCATGCCTTGGATGTGTCCTTGGTTCTACGGTTTGGGGGCACCTTTCCCTTGCTTCTAATTCACAGATCCAAAGTCTCACTTTTTCTGTTTGAATTTTTGCTCAATTTTGGCAGCATACCGATATGTCGTACCAAGCGAGGAGATGTCAAGGAACTCCATTTCCTCCTGAATGTATCTGTGCAGACAACTGCGATACTTCAGCACCAAATGTTTCTCTGAATCTTTGATACCCAACTTGGTGCGCAGGGTATGGAACAGATTCGTCAGCTCATGCACATCTTGATCTCTTTGCTGCCGCAGCGTAGTCCATTGGATGTACTTGTCCTCATAGCTCCCCACCGGATAATATTGTCCCTTTATATCATCTCAAAAATAATTCCAAGTGGGTACGGCTGAAAATAGAGAGGGTTCCTCCTCATGCTTTCTCTCACAGTAGGTTTCCCACCAGTCCTTGACATGGGGGGCGGCTTTGAGTAGAGAAAAAGTAATCTTTTCCCGGTCAGAAAAGTCATGAACCGAGAAATACCCTTTTAATAGATTCAACCATTTATCTACAGCTTCTGCATCTATTCGACCATCAAATATGGGAATGTCGAAGTTTACTTGTACCTTAAAAGGGGTTGCACCTCCAGACTGGCTGCTAGATGCAGATGCGCCGCCAGTGGGAAGTCATTGAAGTATCTGGGCGAAGTTATCCATCATCGCGTTCCTTTGTTTTTCAAGGGCCTCCTCGAGCAACATTTTGATAGGATCTTCTACGCCCTAGTCTTTCTTTTTGTCCCCCATGGGTGGCCGTCAGGATTTGCGAGGCTGATCTTGCAAAGGTTCAACCAGAACAAGCCCTAACTCTTTATACCTCGCCCTCGTTGGGGACATGCAAAGAAGGATCGAGAAAGAGCAGATTTCCCTAATACCACTGATCTGGATTCATGCAGGAACGCAACAGAATACACAAATAACCATAGAAACAAATATGCAGCGGAAATAACACTTCATTTCATTAATCAATAATTGAAACTTGTTTACATATAGAATGGAAATAAACTAGCTAGAGTGCTGGTAGCTTATCTCTGAAAAGAGATGTGGTGGCTACATACCTCTGAACTTTGTGTTACAATGAGGCTTGAAGGCCTATATATTATTGAGAAACAATGGAAACCCTACACATCCAAAAACCTAACCCTAGGAGGTGAAATGCCTTAATGTGGGCCCCGTTGGGTAACTTGGTACATCAATTTCCCGGGGTCGTAACTTTAGCATACTACCTCTGTTTGACGCGCATGATACATCGTTAGAAAGATCTGTTTAAGGACTACATCCATAAACAACAAATATCAAGTCCAGAATGGACTCATATTTTCTTAACCATTCGATGCCAAAAAAACATCATTTAGGGCCTCAAAATGGCTCTGAAAGTTTAGGACCCAAAAACTGCCAAAAATAGTAAATTGTGCTACAATTAAGGAAACTGGAAAACTGAAAGAAACAGTGGTGGGGGTCCAAGAGGAATAGGTGGGTGGCCACCAATATCCTCCTGGATCATTCATGGTAGTGGCATTTGGCATTAGGTAATCATTACAAAATACTTAAAAAATGGATCTGTGGTTTCATGGCTTAGGAAAAAAAATTCCCTGTAAGAGGCTTCTCTATTTTCTGGAATGGATTTCTAAATACCCTTTCTTGGCTTGGTAGAGGTTTGGCTTGGCAAGTGGGTAATGGACAGGACATCCCTATTGGAACTGACCCGATTATTGGCTCTACATCTCACTCTTTTCTCCCTTACGATCTTCGTGATTATCTTTTAGATTACGGTATTGCCACTTTGCATCAGGCTCAAAATACATTAATGGGGACCCATGGATATTGGTTGTTGGCAGAGGACCTGGATATTGGTGGTGTGTGGAAAGATGCATGGGAAGTTTACACAAAGGGCCTGGAACAAGGCAGAATTCGTCTCAATTCTGCAGCAGACTCATTATTATGGGCTCATAATAAGAAAGATGGGAATGTCTCGACCTCCTTGGTATATGATTTGATTGTTAAATCCTTATCCATTCTAATTTGTGACAAGGTTTATGGCAATATTTAGTGTTGTCGAATTCCCTTAAAGATCTGATGCTTCAGTTGGCTGGCTATTGAGAACAGGATTTTAACTTGGGAAAATCTTACAAAAAAGGGATGGATTGGGCCTGGCTGTTGTGCACTCTGTAATGCAGGTGAGGATTTTGTTCAACACATGTTCATTGCGTGCTCCTTCTTAAAATCTATACATTCCAACCTTAGTGAAAGATATCACTATGAGCCTCCATCTCCAAACAGCTCCCTCAGAACATTCCTAGAAATATGGTTTGCAAAATACACACTGCACTGAACATTCCTTTCATGCATCTCTATCCTATAGAAAAAAAGAAAACTAAACTCAGGATAGTGGGTCCAAGTCCGACTCTAGTTTACCCTTGTGGTTTCTTTGATGGGGCAGCTACAGACTATAAAGGCAGAGCAGGTTTTTACTGGCTCTGAATGAGTCTCATTCATTTGATTTTGCAATGGGTGGAGGTCTGTGCACAAATACCAAAGCTGAACTCCGAGCTCTGTGGGCTTTGTTGACAGTGGAAAAGGTGATGGGGATCCCTTTGCTAAATATTTGTGGAGATTCAACAGTCATCATAAATTAGGAAAACTATCAAGCTTCACTGGATTCTCCTTGTTTGAGTCACTAGTGCATGGACACCAGACACTTGATGTCTTGCTTTTCAAACCTGTCCATCAAACATACATATCAAGAACACAATAAGTGTGTAGATAGCTTATCAAAAGAATCCCTAGCTTTTGATCCTGGGTGTGGCTCCTTCTCAGAAATGTATGATGCCATTTCAATCATGAATGATACATTTCATCTCTTTTAGAGCATGGTGCAGGAGCAAGGCTCCTTATATCCCTCTTTTTTCACCTTTCCCTTGGTGGGATTTTTGTTATTAGGAGCGAGCTTCTTTGATTTCAGCTCTCTATACAATTTTGTCGCCTCGGTATGTATGACTGTTGTATAGGTTTGATTTGGAGATGTCTTGTTTCATGTTGTCTCTTCCTTTTGGGAGATTTCTGGTTCTCTAGATGGTTGAATTGCACATTTTTACCTTGCTTCTTCTATTTGTAAGGTTGTTTATGGTTGTGTGTATGGCGGAGTACATATTTTGATATGCTTGACAGTGCCCCATTGTTGGGATGTATATCTAATGTCCTTTGATTCTCTATGAATAACAAGACCAGGTTTTTTTCTTCTGAAAAAAAAACTAGTAGCAATGCATGGATAACTCATAGTTAATGAATGAATAACCCACAAGTCATGGCAGATAACTAGAAAAATATACATGCTTACCATAGAGATAATATATATATGTAAACAATCATTAATATTTATCCACATAATGATATAAGAAGTGCATATAGAATTAAGTACACTCTATTCTTTACAATGAATTACTTTAAAATTCTTCTTTTTAAAGAAAAAAGAACTATGAATTTATTATTTCGCCCATAAAATATAATTTAATGATAACGGAAATTTGAATATGACATATTATGCTAGAATAATGTCGTTGATGTACAAACCTTTTAGTATATTTTGTACATAGATTTATAGTCTCATTATATTTTGTACATAAATTTATAGTCTCAATGCACAGCTAGTCCCTGCCACTTTGTATAGGGATAGTTAAATTAAATTTCAAGAGAGTTGAAACATTATAATATGGATAACCTAGACTAAAGTAAATGCATTGTAATATCAACCATCTATCCAACTTGAGTGTTGGAAAAATAATATAATGTCATATCAATGTTGTTTTTTCATTGTTGGTATCTTTCTATAGTCTGTTCCAAGGATATGGAGGGTATGTAGTGAATATGAAGAAATCCTTCAACCGCTTTCAAGGTTAGAAAAGAAGGGCACTAGAAGAAAGCTCTATATTTTTTCTTACTCTTAGTGTTTTGTTTCAAGTCCTTCAAGACTTGTAGTAGCATCATTTTAGATCCATGAACATTGGAAGTGCTCTATAAAATTATTCTTTTGTATTATGTTCTCTAGGCATTAACGTCATTTCTTAAACAATATTGTTCATAGTTAATAAGAGATGCTAAAATACCTACACAAGTAATCAATAGCATGAAAGAAACAAAATGCCCATGAGCTTACTCAACAATAGCATGAAAAAAACAAAATGCTTCCACGAACAAAATATAATATGAAATAATATTGTAGAAACCAAGTTAATTTTCTCTTGTCATTTCTTTTAGTAAATATCTCTAAACAATAATTATATTTAACAAAACATTAAGCAAAATAATATTTATTAATAAATTTGGTTCTTTATTTAAATTTAAATAAATTATTTGATATTATATTTATTATATTTATATTTCACATCTCATTATATTTATTAATAAATAAATTTTGGATAAAAAATTATCATTTAACAAAATTCAAATCATATATATTAACCAAACACCAAAGAAAAGGTAAATTCACATATAAAATTCAGTAAGAATTTAAAGTAAAATGATATATGTTTTGCAAAACATTATCAAGCTGCAATCACCTCAAAGTTAAATTAAAACATTATTTTAATAGGACTTTGATTTGAACTTTTATTTAGAGCAGCTTTTGAAGTAATCAAAAACATTATAAGATAGCTTGATATCCCAAACCATATTATATCAATTTGGATAAATGGAATGTAATACTATTGAGGATTCAAGAATGGCACTCGTTACAAAAGCACATCTTGAGGCAGAGTCTCCATGAGCCTGTTGCACAAATAATAAAACCAATATAGGTGTAAGGACAATCACACTGGTTGCCTCAGTTTAACCAAACACCAAAGACGAATTAAAAAATGATTTTTTTTTCTTTCAGAAGGAAAAAAGCCTGTCCTTGTTATTCAATATATAGAATCAAAGGGCATCTGATGTGCCATCCATATCATAAGGTTACAATCAAACAGGATCACTAAGAAAGTCCATTTCAGCAATATTCCAAGAACAAGTCTCAATCACTCAAGAGCTGGCCATGGGGGAGGATCACAGTACACATCAACCGAGAACATAAGCCTAGTCAAGTCTATCCCAATCAGCCATAACAAATCATGAACACAAAGCACAGGGCTACTATCAAAAGTGCCTGCTCCATAATCATCCAAAGGGGTGCAAAAAATAGGAGAACAAGCTCTTGCACCGAGCTCAAAAGAGCTGTAAAGTGTCAGAAGAGGCCAAAAGGCCATCAAGAAATTCAGAATATTTACCACATCCAGGAGCCAAAGATAGGGCAGATTTTGATAGTTTGTTTGCAATCTGGTTGTGTTCACGGTAAGTATGACTGAAAGACAAGTGAAGGAAATAAGTGCTGAGGCTTCTTGTATCCATACACCAATGACTAAGATCCGGGGGATTCAGGGCAGCATTGCCCTTTGCCCAATTTATGATGACCGCTGAGTCACAAAAAATGTTCAGATAAGGAATCCCCATCATTTTAGTTACAAACAGCAAAGCCCAAAGAGCTATCAGTTCAGCTTTGGTGTTAGTACAAGTACCAGCCCCCATAGCAAACTCAAATGAGTGAGACTCATTTAGGAATAAGCAAAAACCGACTCCTCCTTTATAACTTGCAGCTTCCCCATCAAAGAAGCCATAGGGGAAGACAAGAGTTGGGCTTGATCCATAGGCTCTAGGCTTTTATAAATAGGTAAATTCACATATAAAATTCAGTAAGAATTTAAAGTAAAATTATATATGTCTTGCTAAACATTATCAAGTTGCAATCACCACAAAGTTAAATTAAAACATTATTTTAATAGGACGTCGATTTGAACTTTTACTTAGAGCAACTTTTGAAGTAAATTACAAGAATTAGGTTAATCATGTTTCATAAGATAGCTTGATATTCCAAACCATATTATATCAATTTGGATAAATGGAATGTAATACTATTGAGGATTCATGACTCTGACAGTCATTAGAAGAGCACATCTTAAGGGAGAGTCTCCACGAGCCCGACATACGTGTAAGGAAAATCACGTCTTTGACAACTGGTTGCCTCAGTACTTCCCTGCAAAGTATTTGTATTGTGCAATGATTATAGAAAAAGAGTGTTATTATATTAGGGAATTAGATTGCACATAATTACAGTTATATTATATTTATAAAAATATATAATTATATTTATAATCTTTACTTTAGATAGTTAACATAAATTTTTGGTCGATTAATACAAGGTCAACGCAAGTTGGCGACAAGGATAATAAGAATCAATATATTGGTTTTTTTCGCAATAAATAATTTATGTTATTTAAAACTAACACAATCAATTACCATCATAATTATCAAAATTATATTTTCGAGGAGAATATTTATAAGGATAATACAAATGTACATTTCATTTGTCTAAAAATATAATCTTTAATCTTATCATTTTGTATTTCTTCTTTTTAATCTTATGACATTTTCTTGATGAAGGATATGTGTTGATTAACTATAATTTATAAGGTGAGAGGTCAATATTTGTAGAAGGAACCAATTCTTTATAGGAATTGGAAGTGTCACCTTTGTGAAATCTTTTTATTTTTTCGAGACAGGTTTTATGTATATTGACTACCTTTAATAAGGAAAACCTAGTATTTATGTTTTTTTTTTTTTTTTTTTGTCTTAGAAGAGATGGCACGGTTCCTCATTCAAAACTTTTAATTTTCTAGATCAATAGTTTGTTGATTAGTAGTAGTATATGCATCGTGCTTATCTTCTGGATATAGTTGCTTATTGCATGCTTGTGAACTTGTTGTTTTAGATTTATGTCCTTTAAACTTTTTTGAGTAAGCATGTACTTGAGGATGAGAATCCTAGAGATGCCTTTTTTGTTAGCAGAGATGGCACGGAAAACATTATTATCATAATCCATAACCTAAACCCATCTAAAATTATCTCATTGTAAGATCATCTTATCTGAAAGGTTGTCGCTAATGTCAATCTCAATACATATTCTAGCATGTGTGTACGAACCGAGTTGAATCCATTCTAAATATATTTTTATGTAACTACCCAAAGTGTTGTTAATATCTTTAAAAACTAATAATTGTTGAAAATGAAGCGGCGGTTGTGGGTGTAAAACCCAAACTAGTATTTTGGTATGGACATAGTGGTATGGCCGAAATAAGGAAACCATGGCGTAACAATGAGATCGATTCTACCCCAGAACCAAGGGCCCTTCTCTAATATTTTGTATAATAAACAAGATTGGAAAACTAAACAATAAAGAAACATTTGGGCATAAATAAACCTCATAATCCTTTGCCTGATTTAAATAAATCAATTGCTACAAATCTAAAGTAGAAGGCCATAAACCTTGCATCTGCATATTACCGAAGAGACCTCTAGCTTTGGCACCACTTTAGATTTCTCCATAATATATGCAATGGACAAGGAAGGAATTAGAGTAGAAGAATTAGAAGGTTTTTTTTCTAACTACGTCCATGAAGGAACAAGCTTTAAGTTGAAGACACCTACCAGATCCTATTACTCATGCACTTCATTGCATTACCAAACTAACGGTTGAATATTTGCATAAGTTGTAGTTTGACATCATATATTGGTCTTCCATTTGTCTACCCTTAAAAAATAAGGCATTGTTGGTCCACAAAAATTTCTCATAAAATCTCCAATTTATGTTTTTAAATTTGCCACTTAGTCAACAAAATTCAACCATAAAGAGTACGACATTCCCAAGGAGATAATTTACCATAATATGAAACCTAGCCTTTATAATAGAAGTTTCAATCACTTGTCGAGTGTACACTTCTTCAAACATTTGGCACGCAAGTATTTTGTCGGAAATTTGGTGTGCACTGCTATTTCGAATAGAGGAATGAAAACTAGGTCCTAGAGGGCATGTTTCCCTCAAGGAATGTCGACTTCTCTCATCAGTTCTAAGGTATTCTTAGAGAACATAATCAATAACATCAAGAATGCCATATTCCAAAAGATCATATATATTGCAAGGGCACTTAGCAACAAAGGTAAGAGCCTCAATGCATCCATCCTTGTCAATTATGGATATGCTCCGATACAAGTTGTCTAGTGTTACTTGAACCTGCAAAACCCTAATACTGATAGAATGAAGAGGAAAATGAATGATAATGAAGAAGACTTCTATGATATATGGGCTATCCACCATACCTATAATCATGCCCTGCCAATTTTCTCTAAAACTAATGGTAGCTACATGAATAGTCACAACAACAAATCCTGGAATTAGCGTCCCATTTAGTGTCCCTTTTTAGTGTAATTTTTTTTACGTTGAGTGGTCAAACTAGACGCTAAATGGGACGCGTCATGAACAAAACTTAAAGCATCTCAAAAAATGTCTTTTTTTGCTTCCTAGATAGCATCCTTTATGACGTCCAAAATAACGTCTCTTTTTTTGCTTCCAGAATAGCGTCCAACTTTGCTTCCTAACAACGTCAAGGTTTGCTTCCATAATAGCGTCCAACTTTGCTTCCTAAGCAACGTCGAGGTTTGCTTCCTAAATAACATCCTATTTTTCTTCCTAGCGAGTGTCTAGTTTTGCTTCTTAAATGACACCCCTGTTAGCGCCATATTTGCATCCTTAATAGCACCATGTTAGCATCCAAATTAACATCCAATATTGCATCCATTTTTGCTACCACTTTCGCATCCCATTTGCACCATGTTTTACTTCCAAATATGTGCCAATTTTCGCTTCCAAATTTGCACCAGTTTTTGCTTCCTTTTTTGCATCGTGTTTTTTAGCAAAATGACCCCAAATATTTCTTCTATTGTTGCACCATATTTTGCTTCCTATGTAGCTCCATGTTTTGCATCGAAAGTAACGTCTTATTTTGCTACCATATCAACGCCATGTTTGGCTTCATCATTAGCACCACATGTTGCATCCTTTTTAATTCCTAGTTTCGCGTCTCTAATGTTTTGGTGACTAATTTAGTCGTTTCTAGTAATTTTATATATGAGTTTTGGTCATTTTTTTGGTCACCTATCTCTTATTTTTTGCTTACTAATTGAGTTGTTTTTAACCGATATTATAATATCAATAGGGCATGGAGGAATCGAACCACCAACCTCCTGTTTGTAAGGCAGGTGCTCTTCCATTGAGCTAGAACCCTTTAAGAATTTGGGAACCTAACTTACAAAGTCCTCTATAATGGTAAAATGGATCAATACACAACTTTGAGTATCTAATGGTCAACAAAGGATGATAGATTCTATTATCCTCAACATGGGATTGATTACGTTCCTTGGTTATGTATATCATTTTCCTATGATTGTAAAGTTTCTATCATTACAGTACCAACATCTGCAGCTTGTGAGGCAGTAGCATCACCTTTTTCTTCTGATCTGGTGGTATCCTGGGATTAATCTAATTGAGTGTCATCAACTGGCTGAGCCCTTTATAGCTGAGAAACAAAATTATCCTCAATTCCTAATTCTATTGTAGTGCTAGTCATTCCTCTAAGTTGCTGACTATCATCAACCCAACTACTCAAACGATTTATTGGTCGCCCACTTCGAAGTGTTCAGTAAATAGAGTCCAAATGGGACAGAGCTAAAGTACTTTCAATATTACTCTATGCTACAACCCTATCATTCTCTGCCATCATAAACACATTACATTATATATGTCCTTAAATTATGAACTCTAAAGTTCGAATCCATAAATAACATGGTAATACTCAATCCATTCAAAACCCTGTGTGTTTTTTGAAGAATTTTTTGAACTAGATAACATAGGGGCTATTATCCTTGGAAGGCAATTGAAATTTGAGATAGAGAGACCTAATAAGAATTTTGGAGTCCCATAATATTGTAGCTTTGCGAATGCTCTACTCTCACAATAATGATAGGCCTTGGAGTAAAGCTAATGCTTCTTCCATATTATTAGAATTGATGCCAATTCCCCATGCAAACTCAATGACTTGTTTTCCTTTAGGGTCAAAGACAAACCCCCTTCCCGCCAAAACACTTGACACCCCTGGTAAATCTACTTAGTTGCAAGCCCACAAAGTAGCAACTTCAGTAAGTAACATGCCCACCTAATTACAATTCTACTATGTAGTGAACCATCGGCTCAACTGATGGCAATTGTCAATGAATTAAATGACAAATTATTGTACTTTTAATATAGGAACAAAATGCAACCAAGCTGTAGTTGGTTAGTATTTAAGAATCTGGAATTGTACTTGGATTAATAGAAAAGGTTGTTCTGTAAATGCATGGATAGCAATAGAGGCTTAAAAATTAAGACCAAGTGTTGTACAGTGACTGCCTAATGCTCTGTCAAACAATCAGTTTTTTATGAACACATATTATTATGCATATTATGTATCATTTATGAACAGGAATTATGTTGCCAAAGAACCTAAGATCTGACATATATTACCTGTTCCTTCAGTTTGGAGTTCCAGGTGACTTCAACAAGGTTGATGCTAATACCGTATGCAACCACCAAAGTGGCAAGGTATCTCAGATATCTTGAAGTCAATAGGAACTTAAAACTCTCCATCATTCCCATCTTTGGTTTCTCCTGTAAAAAGTACGAGAGGTTGAGTTAAAGAACCTAAAATAACTTATGTTCTTAACATAACACATTTGAAAAACTGCAAGAAATTAGAATATAGATATACCTTCTTCTTACGAGCTTCTCCCTTGGGAATTGTAGGATAATCCACTACAAATTTATTTACCCACCAGTAGATTCCACATAATGTAAGCCCCAGCAGCACCAAAATGTGCATCATTCCCTTCAAGGAGACTGCCCAACCATCCACACCAAGCCCAAGATTCTTACGCATATAGGAGAAATACTTAAAAGTTCTCCCCGAAAAAATCAAGGCTCCTAGGCCAAATAGAGGGTAGAACTACTTTGCTTCATCCACTGTTGTAATCTGCAAACAACCCCGAATAGCTCATCCCTTATATTGGTACAACTTGTATCCATTTTCATTTTCAATATAGACTTGTTTTAGATATAAATCCAAAAAACCAGCATAACCCATCCATAGAAATGAGTTGCAATTACTAAAATGAAACTCAAACTATAGGCCATAATAATATTTTGAAATCTCTTTATACTTTAAACAACTCTGACAAACTTATGCCATCTTCTGCAATAAATCCATCCACAAAACAACTCATTCTATTTTTTTCGGAATATTTTTCAATTTTTCGAACAGAATCCTATTAGTAGTTGCATTGGAATACTAGTGCCTTACAAAAATTGTACAATAAGCCTAATGCAAACTACTATGCTTCATAAGATAAGGTGCATAGTTTATTACACTCACATATTCTACTGTATCATTCTATGTCTATATTTTTTACCTTAAAAACATTACAGTACAATAGTTATGCTCTGATAATAAACCTAGTCTCTAAGAATACTAGTGTGTTTATACCACAACATTACTTCCAAAGTTTAATTTGTGTCAAATATTCGCCACTGTAATGTGCATCGAACACCAATATGTTTATACTAACATGCATACCAAAGACGACAACCAAATCCACAAGTGAGTGCTTAAACAAATTCTTAATGAATCTCTCTCATCAATTCGATCAATCAATTCTTTATCAAACTCTCAACCCTTTCATTATCACTACTGGACCAAAGAAAGCCTTTTTAGACCATAGCTCAACTCTAGACTATTGGCAGACCCGGGTTTACTATAATCAACCAACAACACCCCTAGATCACTGGCCCTTTCGGCGACAGACCACAAAGCGGCCTGAAGTCTCACCCGAAGTGACTCTAATGGGTTGGCCAAGGACTCAAGCGTCTTGGACCGGGTTCTGTGGCAATCCCACTGGTGTCTCGCAGCTCTCCTAGCTACAGTCTCTCCTCTGCGCGTCGCGTGATCTCCCGCTCGTGTCGCGCGGTTTCCTCGTCTTGCAGCTCTTCTAGCCGCAGGATATTCCTTTATACCGCCGCACGATCCTTTCCTGCGGCACGCACTTTCTTAGACCCACGATATCTCCAACCTTATCGCATCGCCGCGCACGGTGCGACACGCAGTTCCTGCCCAACGCTAAGTCCTTCACCTGCGGTATCGCGCACCGCAGCTCCTCTGCCGGTGCGGTATCACCTCTCTGTGATATCGTACCTCCACGGTTTAGCGCACTTAGCGTTGCCCGTGTCGACGTGCAAGACTTAACCTACAAGGCTATTCGATACAGCAATAGAGACTGTTATACGCAAAGAATAAATGAACCATAAACAGCGTGCCAAAGATGTTAACCTATATTTACTCTTCTATATTGCTGTGAACTGATTAACACATTCATTCATTAAACTGTAAACAAGTCCATGAACTGATTGAGAAATGCATAAGTAAACATAACACATAGACCAATCGCATAACACTGATTTTAACGTGGTTCACCTCCAGGATGGAAGTTATGTCCATAGAACTGTGTTTTCTTATAGCTCAAGAGAAGGTAAAACACAGTTCTGCTGCACCGCATATGCAGCTTAAGATCTTCTCTCTTAGATCTCTTTTCTCTCTATATTGCTCTCCTACAATATACTCTTCCCTCTTTGTCGATCCCTGCGGATCGTTACATACATATTCTATAAGCCAGCTACTGGTTACCGTAAGATTGCTACCACTGATAACAGAACCAAAGCTAGGCTTTTACAACAGTCTAATAGTCTGCAAAACACTACTATCGACTGAATGAACCAACTACTTAGCTAACAAAATGACTAGCTAGCTCTTCAACCCGCCAACCCTTTTATAATACAAAATATATTCTTATATAGGCAGCCCGAAGGTCTTTCCATTACAACACTGTGGGCCTGTCCCAACAGTAACCCAAACCCTAATTAGTGACAGTCGGCCATATCTGTACTTGAGGTATCCGCTTTCCATCACACCACAGCTCTCTGCAGTCTTCCATGCTTCTCGGCACTGATCATGGGTACTATGCACCGCTTCTCTTTTATGTCCTTTGTCTTCAATGCTTCAGCCTCATTGCTCCTTCTCCTTTATGAGGGTCGCTAAGCCCTCCTGTCTTCCGTCGCTGCCTTCAATGCAGTGGTTGAGCTCTCTCTTCTCGGTCACTCAGGTACCGTTGCCTTCTTGACTTTTCTATCTTAAAATTCATAGTTTCCGGCTCTGCTCTCCAGCTGGAAACGTGCTACGACGTCGTAGCTCTGTCTTAACTTCTTTCCGCCAAAACTTATCTTTCCGCCAAAACTAGTAGCTTCTTCTGTAGCTGCGGGACCCTGCTCCAATAGTCCCCTAACACTTACTTGTGGCTCGTCCTCGAGCCACCTGCAGCGGGCTTCTCCTGCTGTAGCTTTGCCTTGGCTTCCTGCGAAGCCCTCTGCAACCTGTCACGAAGTCCTGTGACTTCCTTCTGCATCACTTCGACACTCTCTTTATAGTTTATGTAACTTGGTTCGCTGGGCTCTCTTATCCTTCCTGCCCAATGTCATGGTTTCGCTCTCTTCGCTCCTGAAACCTTTTAAGAGCCTGCTAGTGTTTGAGAGGTTTTCTACAGATATCCTTTCCTCTTTATCTGGGTTAGAACTTTTATCACAAGGAAAGTCTGTATCTCCCATCCTTCTCAAACATTTCATTCAGTCTGGAGCCTCGTATATGAAGGAGGGGCAAACCATGAATTCCGTTCTGAGAACAAGCCTTTGCCTGCCTCTAGGAATTCGACCGACTGCTGGCTTTGCTGTCCTCTTCCACTTCTCTTCTCTTCGAAGTGCTCCAGGTACCCATGCTGCCTCTGATCATCGGATTTTTGTTGCGTTGCCTTCGCAATCTTTGGTGCTTTTCTTAGCTGATTAGATAGGTTGGCGACCTTCTCCCGTTGCTTTCTTTTTCTCATTTTTACTTTCCACCTAGCGGGAGATTTCTTCTCATCATTCTTCTGCTCTGCTTTCTTATCTTCAGTGATCGGCTCGACGTTCTTCTTCTCCTTAGCAGAGATTTTGGTGACAACTTCTACTTCTGGCGCTTGACTCTTCATCCTTAGCGGCTGTCTGATTTGTGCTGTACTTAATTTCACAACCCTGGGCAACGTCGTCATGGCGGACCTACGGCCACCAGGGTCAAAGCGTCTCAGCATGCCTTCTAGAGGTTCATCCTCGAACATAACCCACTCAGTACAAATAGTGGACGTGCACTGGCTGCAACTTCTGAAAATCACAGCACTCTGTAACCACTTAGCTTTGGACACAGAACTCTTAACAACTTACTGAATAGCTCTCAGGTTTTCTGCAAACGTAACCGTCCCAATTGAATACTTTCTGCTTTTATGCCCAATACACTAATCCCGTACGCAACAGTCATCTAGACTGAACCCGTCGGTCGTCATTAATGCCTGGACAAGACCACACCCGCCATCCGTTCCCTAATAAATGCGGAAATTCGATCGAATTTCCCTCGAAGCGTGTGTGCACAGGCGTGGGTCTCGTCGGAGATTTGCCAAATCTGGAAACATTAATTATACTGCTACAAAATCTACGGTAAGATATACCGGTCATTACCTCATTAACTACCTGTGAGCTGCTGACTTGACTGGCCTTTGTCGGTTGCAAAACTGAGTACGTGGTACGGGGAAACATCGCGCTGCTGCGATGCGACTCCGCATCATCTGCATAAAACAATTTATTTTATTTATTTATTTTTTTTGGCCAGTGTAGACTTGTTCTCGGTGCGATGCCTCCTTTCAACTACACTGGACATCTGCACCACCATAAACTGGCTAAGCTAGGGCTGAGAGGCGAGGTGGCTATCACTATAGGGCTTAAGCCTACTGCCATTAATCCATGTGGGAAAAAGCTCTCCATTCAGCTGGCTGAGCTGAACAGCACCTCCCTCTGTGACTTGCTGTATCTGATATGGCCCCAGCCAATGTGTCTTGAACTTCCCTGGAAACTTGATGAATTTGCTGTCATAGAGGAGCACTAGGTCTCCGATCTTGAAAGTCTTATTCTTAATGTGTCTATCATGCCAAGCTTTTTCTCATGCCTTCTGCACTTTCTGATGGAATCCGGCAATGAATCTGTCTTCTTCTAAGGCAAGCAGCTGTGCTAACCTTTCCTCGACTGTGTCTGTATCAGTCATCTCGGTAATCTGAGCAATTCTTAAACTGGGAAGAATATACTCCATGGGCATAATAGCCTCCTGTCCATACACCAAGCTGAAAGGTGTGTGTCCCGTAAGTTTCTTGCATGTGGTCCTGTACACCCATAATACAACATTAACTCTGAGGTCCCAATCATTCCTTTGGCTATTGCAGATCTTAGTAAGAGAATTTTCTAAAATCTTATTAAAGGCCTCCATCGTACCATTAGCCTGTGGGTGGTAGGGAGTGGTCTTATGGTGCTGAATCTGGAATTCTTCTGTTAATGCCTCAATAGTGTTGTTCAAGAAATGTGTGCCTTGATCACTCATCAAAATTACTAGGCATCCAAATCTACTGATGATGTTTTCAAAAAGGAACTGTGCGACTGTGGCAGCATCACAATTTCTTACTGCTTTGGCCTCTGCCCATCTGGTGAGGTACTCTGTTCCAGTGATAATATATCTTGC
>LPNX010680849.1:692946-740874 GCA_001517045.1 Pseudotsuga menziesii | reverse complement strand
ACTTCTAAGAATTTATGAATGTATTCTTTAAATACAACAACTACTACTCTAGAAAATATAGCTGGTGCATTCTTAAGACCAAAGGGCATTACTGTATACTGGAATGAGCCCCATTCTGTTGCAAAGGTGGTCTTGGACCGATCTTCTGGATGTATTCTGATCTGATGGTAGCCTGAAAAGCCATCAGTGAAGGAGTAGACCTCCTGTCCTCCCACGTTGTCTAATACCTCAGTGAACGGTGTCGGAAATGGATCGTGAAGCGATGCATCGTTGAGCTTGCGCAGATCGACACAGATCCTGATGTCTCCTTTTGTTTTCTTTTCTTGTACGACCATGGGGCTAACCCATTCGCTTTCTTCTACCGGATCAATGATGCCTGCTGTTAGCATCTTATCAATTTCGTCCTTTACTTTTTCTTTGTAGCGCGGATTCAATCTGTATGGGCGTTTCTTAACTGGTCTAGCATCCTCCTTCAATGGTATCCTCATAACTCCCATGTCTCCAACTATTCCCTTCATCCCTGTGAACTTGGTGGGAAATAGGTCCTGATAGTTATGTAACAAATCTGCAATCTGTTCGACTGTTTCATCGTTCCAATAGTCTCCAATAGAGGCAAACTTGGGTTCTGCGTCTGTGCCAATATTGATCTTTTTAATCTTGATAGGCTCGGTGATTGCTGGAATCTCTAACTGTGGTCCCCCAACATCACGAGTTCCTTCTGACTCCGGAATGTTGGTGTTGCGAGGATTCTCATCCTCATCCTTATTTTCATTGTCCGACTTTGCTGCGAAATTATAGCACTCAAGCGCATCTTGCAACTAAATGGTCCACTCAGGTTGAGCCTGTACTGAGATGGTACAGTCCTCGAATATCTTGATCTTGATTATGTCTAGGGCCTGAGCAACACTTGGATGTTCTGATTCAAACGTAAAGGTGAGTAGGAAACTGTCTGTCATAAGTGACCATGTGGTCGTCCCTTTGCACAACTCGGTCTCTGTGTACCAGTTCCTTGGAACTGTGTCCAATGTGTGAATGAATCTATGAACCCATTCATCCTCGGGAATGTCCAACCAGTTCTGTTCACATGTCTGGATGTGTGTCCTGGGGTCAGTTTCTCCTGTGTACTTCTGCTGGACATATTCTCTGTCGACAGAAAATCTGATCGCCATCAATCTTTTAATATCATCCCATGATGCGATATTTTCTTTATGCGCATACCACCATCTTGCAGGTGTGGCTCGTACTGCAAGGTCCATAGCTGCGATCCTCTGCTCATAAGGAATCTGTTGCTCAAACTGCTCAAAGAAGTCCTGGGTATCGGTCAGACCATGATATGATGGAATCTCAGTGATCTCTGCGCCAATCCATCGCAGTGACTTACTCATAAACGCACATCTGTGCGCTGAGACTTCGTAAAGTCTATTCTGCCAGTTCTCTAGACCCACATCGGAATCCGATGCGCATGAGCTGTCGCATCGCCAACTAATGTTCCCTTCTGCTGTTGGATTGATGTAGTCGTTCTGGCTCACAGTCATCTGGTAGAGACTGTTTATGTTATGTGCCTCTTCCTCTGCTCGGATAGGTTCAATGTATCTAAGACCCTGGTGAGGATCCAACGGTGCGATGACCCGGATCTGCGCATCCTCAAAGGTCATTTGTCTTCTCTTTAGGTCAATGATAGCCTTGCTACCGATCGCCCAATCGATACTTAATAATGCTAGATACGGGCGACTGTCGCCAATGATTTCTATAACCTCGAAGTCCGCAAAAGTGCGAACTCCGTCAATGTCAACTGGCACCTGCGGTAGTCGACCCAATGGTGATACTCGCTGCTGATTGGCTAATCTCAGGTGGATAGGGGATCTGACTAACTGAGGGCTACCCATCTGTTCCCATGTCTGCTTAGTTAAAACATTCACCTCTGATCCCAGATCTAAGACGACTTCATCCATTTCGAACTCTCCAATCTGTGCTGTGAGCTTCATCTCTCTTCCAGTCCTTGTGTGTCCTGTAATATTATGAACAGCGCAGTGTGCGCTGCCCAAGAGAGAGGGTTGCTGACACTGATCTATGATGCACTGTAGCTCGTCGATAGCTTTTTCATTTCTCAAGAGTTTCAAGCAACTGCGAAGGAAGGATTGTATACTTCATGTTGATTCATCCTCGTCGCATCTTCCTGATGTGGTAGTCTACGGTATCTATTCGGGGTTATCGCCATACGGTTCTTGCTGCGGTATGCCCCTAGATGGCAGTACCTGCGATCCTGATTGCGTAGGTTCATCAAAGGAAGCCTTGCCATTCATGAAATGTCTCTTTATTCTTCTGTAGGTCGAGTGCTGTTGCTTTACTAGGAGCTCTGCGCACCCACTCCTGACTTGTGTTCTTTTTGGTCTCCTGCGATGTCCCACTGGTGGAAGCACTGCTACGAGTCACAATATTGACTCTTGCTTCTGGTTCTGCCTGCTCAGCAGCAATAAGCTGGATGTTCTAGTGTACTGCTGGCTTAGGGTCTTTGATCTTAGCTATCAAGGTAGGGCACTCCTCTATGGTATGATCATACGATTTGCAGTAATTACAAGTAGTAGTGGGGCTCTGACAGTCCCTAGCATAGTGTCCTACCACTCCGCAGTTATAACAAGTGATTGGTCCATGACCACGGCCAAAACCTTCTCCTAGTGCAAAGCCTCCTCCACGGCCTCGTCCTCTGAATCCTCCTCCATGGCCACCATAAGTCGGATCAGGCTGTGGTCCTGCTGCTGGACCCTGTGTTTCTGCTTGGACTCTATATGCGTCATGTTTTCTATCTAACATGAGATCATAAGCTCGACAATTCTATTCATCATGTCCGACAGAACTGCAGAAGACACAATATAGGTTCTTAGGTGTCTGTACATACTTCTGAAGCAAAGGGCATTGCTGAGGTGGGTGTCCTTGTGTTTTGCATATTTCACACCATGGCCCTTGCGTTCGTGGTAAGGGGTTAGGAGCCCCTGATGCTAAGTATTCTGCAAAGACTGGACAGTTATCTTTGGTATGACCCTGTGCTCTACATCGTAAGCACCATATGTCTTGCATAACCTCTTTTCCTTTCTTAAGTTCGTGTATCTGTAACGTGAGGTTGGCCAACTGGTTCTGTAGAGTTGTCATGCCTGCACTGGTTTCAGCTAAGGGTGAAGCTTCTAGCTTCATCGCCATCTCCAATGCGTCATCCTGCGTCTGGAGTTTCTGCTGCATTAATGGCAATCTGATGTGAGGGAGCAGCGCTGCGATAAACCATTCCTTATGCTGCTCCAGCGCAAACTCAAAACTTACTTGGTCTATAGGAGCTTTGAATTTCTGGTCAAAGTCCCATACTGATTCTGATGGTAGCTGCTTGATATCCTTGAGCTCTGTAATGCACTGAGACTCAGACTTAGGTTTATTGAACTCTTTAATCATGGCTTTCTTGACCTGGGCAAGTGTCTTGGGTAGTGTGGTATACTTTATGTACCATGTTAAAGCTCGATCTCTAAGTGTAGTGACCAACTGTACAAGTTTAAGGTTATCGTCGTTGATTGCTTTAATGGTCCACATAGCTTCACATAGAAACCAATGATGTTCCGGGTCCTCTGCTCCTGTACCCTTAAAGGTAGGTAGCTTCATATCATCTCCCATTCTATTTCTCTGCGGTGGGTTCTGATTGACTGGATTACTTCCACTCAGCGGTGTAGGTGAAGGTGATGTAGCTGTAGTAGGTACTGTCTGTGAGCTACTGGATGGAGTACCTACGGGATTACTCTGAGTCCCAGTCTGTTTCTGTGGGGTATAGGGATGGTAAGGAATACCCCCCTCCGGTTCTTTTGTGGTACTAGGACTCGGTTGCCTACTATTGTCTGAACTATCTCCAAATACGGGAGAGCCGAAAGCTACTTTATATTTCTTGCCACTACGTGTTCGTCCAATGTCATCAAAATCACTTTCAAACTCTTGTGACATTACTATCTTTACTTATTCATCTGAAATCATGTCCATTACTCCTTTTTCATGTAGCAGCATCTTAATGGACAAGTTTAGAGACTTTAGGTACTTACCACGATATCCTTTGAAGAAGTACCACTCAGCCTCGCTGAAGCTTTTTCTCTGGTCAACTGCAAATTCTGTTACAAAGCCTCCTAGCACACTCGCAAGCCAGAAGTCCACTGCTCTCGTGAGGGGATTGTCGAGTCTCTGTACGGTCTGAATCAGCTCCGGTGTCCAGACAATGTTTCTTTTCTTCTTGAATATGTTCCTATCTGTCAACTTGGATAACCAGTCGAAAAGCTCGTTTCCATAGGTTGCAAAAAATATGGCGTGTATATCTAAAGCGATATGCTTTTGTAACCAGTCCTCTGTGCTCAGTTTAGGGCTCTGATTTTATTTCTTGGCAAACTCCCTTAGGTTTGAATCCAGCCACTGGTGAAACTCTTCTCTGGTAGGATGCCAACAGAACATTAGCGCTCAGTTGTTCAAAACCGGCAACGAAACCATTTGTTGGTTGCTGTGGGCAGACCCGGGTTTACTATTACCAACCAACAACACCCCTAGATCACTGACCCTTTTCGGCGACAAACCACAAAGCGGCCTGAAGTCTCACCCGAAGTGACTCTAATGGGTTGGCCAAGGACTCAAGCGTCTTGGACCGGGTTCTGTGGCAATCCCACTGGTGTCTCGCAGCTCTCCTAGCTGCAGTCTCTCCTCTGCGCGTCGCGTGATCTCCCGCTCGCGTCGCGCGGTTTCCTTGTCTCGCAGCTCTTCTAGCCACAGGATATTCCTTTATACCGTCGCGAGATCCTCTCCTGTGGTGCGCACTTTCTCAGACCCGCGATATCTCCAACCTTATCGCATCGCCGCGCACGGTGCGACACGCAGTTTCTGCCCAACGCTAAGTCCTTCACCTGCGGTATCGCGCACCGCAGCTCCTCTGCCGGTGCGGTATCACCTCTCTGTGATATCCTACCTCCGCGGTTTAGCGCACTTAGCGTTTCTCGTGTTGACGTGCAAGACTTAACCTACAAGGCTATTTGATACAGCAATAGAGACTGTTATACGTAAAGCATAAATGAACCATAAACAGCGTGCCAAAGATGTTAACCTATATTTACTCTTCTATATTGCTGTGAACTGATTAACACATTCATTCATTAAACTGTAAACAAGTCCATGAACTGATTGAGAAATGCATAAGTAAACATAACACATAGACCAATCGCATAACACTGATTTTAACGTGGTTCACCTCCAGGATGGAAGTTACGTCCACAGAACTGTGTTTTCTTATAGCTCAGGGGAAGGTAAAACACAGTTCTGCTGCACTGCATATGCAGCTTAAGATCTTCTCTCTTAGATCTCTTTTCTCTCTATATTGCTCTCCTACAATATACTCTTCCCTCTCTGTCCATTCCGCAGGTTGAAAGTAAAAATGAGAAAAAGAAAGCAACGGGAGAAGGTCGCCAACCTATCTGATCAGCTAAGAAAAGCACCAAAGATTGCGGAGGCAACGCAACAAAAATCTGATGATCCAGCAGCAGCTAAGCGCCGAGCTTAGGAATAGAGAGCTCGAAACTTACGAGCAGAATACGCAGCTGAAGCAACAGAATGCAGCACTTGCTATCAGTGTTCAGAAAAAGGCAGATGAAGTATGAACATATGAGGAAAGAGAGCAAGATCTTTCTCAATTTTTGCAGAGCATTGCAGTGGAACTGCCCCAATGTAACATTGAGTTTGCCTTACCAGTTTCGCAGAAGCTAAGAAGAGTAGCAGACAGAGCAAAGGCTCTGGAAGAAACCGTGGCTAGGATGGATGAAGAAGTGGAGAAGATGAAGGCAGACCACGAAGTGCAGATCACCGAGCTTGAGGCTCGCATACGGGACACCTCCCAGGCAGACCAAAAAGCGCGAATAGAAGCCCTTCGACTCACTTCTGCGCAGATGCAATCTCGCATCGACGAAGCACGGTTAGTACTAACCGATGCGACGAACACATGGGCCGAGTTAGATGAGCTGCCGGAGAAAGTAGAAATCCAGCAAAGTATTCAGCAGATAGAGAATACTGCTGCGGCAATGAAAGAAGAAATTAAGGGCTTGGCAGCTCTTCAAAATATGAGGAAGACAAAGGAGATGAACTGTTTGCAGCAGGAAGCGCAACAATTAAGAACCAAGGAGATGCACATTAATGACCTGCTTCAACCATATCAAGAGCAAATCGCAGAGATAGTTGATACAGTTGAACATAAAATGAAGGAGTTCACCACCACCAGGGAGAAAACTGACGCCACAGAAGACGCCAGTATTAGTCAAGCTTTGCTTGAATCGGCACAAGAGAGTGTCAAAGTGATTCAGAAGGAAGTCACAAGACTTCGTGACAGGTTGCAGAGGGCTTCGCAGGAAGCCAAGGAAAAGCTACAGCAGGAGAAGCCCGCTGCAGGTGGCTCGAGGACGAGCCACAAGTAAGTGTTAGGGGACTGTTGGAGCAGGGTCCCGCAGCTACAGAAGAAGCTGCTAGTTTGGGCGGAAAGATAAGTTTTTGCGGAAAGAAGTTAAGATAGAGCTACGACACCGTAGCACATTTCCAGCTGGAGAGCAGAGCCGGAAACTATGACTTTTAAGATAGAAAAGTCAAGAAGGCAACGGTACCTAAGCGACCGAGAAGAGAGAGCTCAACCACTGCATTGAAGGCCGCGGTGGAAGACATGAGGGCTCAACGACCCTCATAAAGGAGAAGGAGCAACGAGGCTGAAGCATTGAAGATGAAGGATAGAAAAGAGAAGCGGTGCATAGTACCCATGAACAGTGCCGGGAAGCATGGAAGACTGCAGAGAGCTGTCGTGTGACGGAAAGCGGCTATCTCAAGTACAGATATGGCCGACTGTCACTAGTTAGGGTTTGGGTTATTGTTGGGACAGGCCCACAGTGTTGTAATGGCAAGACCTTCGGGATGCCTATATAAGAATATATTTTGTATTGTAAAAGGGTTGGTGGGTTGAAGAGCTAGCTAGTCATTTTTTTAGCTAAGTAGTTGGTTCATTCAGTCGATAGTAGTGTTTTGCAGACTATTAGACTGTTGTAAAAGCCTAGCTCTGGTTCTGTTATCAGCGGTAGCAATCTTACGGTAACCGGTAGTTGGCTTATAGAATATGTATGTAACGATCCGCAGGGATCGACAGAGAGGGAAGAGTATATTGTAGGAGAGCAATATAGAGAGAAAAGAGATCTAAGAGAGAAGATCTTAAGCTGCATATGCGGTGCAGCAGAACTGTGTTTTACCTTCCCCTGAGCTATAAGAAAACACAGTTCTGTGGACGTAACTTCCATCCTGGAGGTGAACCACGTTAAAATCAGTGTTATGCGATTGGTTTATGTGTTATGTTTACTTATGCATTTCTCAATCAGTTCATGGACTTGTTTACAGTTTAATGAATGAATGCGTTAATCAGTTCACAGCAATATAGAAGAGTAAATATAGGTTAACATCTTTGGCACGCTGTGTATGGTTCATTTATGCTTTGCGTATAACAGTCTCTATTGCTGTATCGAATAGCCTTGTACGTTAAGTCTTGCACGTCGACACGAGCAACGCTAAGTGCGCTAAACCGCGGAGGTAGGTTATCACAGAGAGGTGATACTGCACTGGCAGAGGAGCTGCGGTGCGCGATACCGCAGGTGAAGGACTTAGCGTTGGGCAGGAACTACGTGTCGCACCGTGCGTGGCGATGTGATAAGGTTGGAGATATCGCGGGTCTAAGAAAGTGCGCGCCGCAGGAAAGGATTGCGCGGCGGTATAAAGGGATATCCCGCGGCTAGAAGAGATGCGAGACGAGGAAACCGCGCGACGCGAGCGGGAGATCACGTGACACGCAGAGGAGAGACCGCAGCTAGGAGAGCTGCGAGACACCAGTGGGATTGCCACAGAACCCGGTCCAAGACACTTGAGTCCTTGGCCAACCCATTAGAGTCACTTCGGGTGAGACTTCAGGCCGCTTTGTGGTCTGTTGCCGAAAGGGCCAGTGATCTAGGGGTGTTGTTGGTTGATTATAGTAAACCCTGGTCTGCCCATAGCAGCCAACATAGACCAAAGAAAACCTTTTTAGACCATAGTTGAAAATGAATTTTTATTTAGAAAAGACTTTAAAGTGTTGATTAGGATATTATTGGCCAAGATAATCGAAGACCCACCCTTCCAAAACGATCCTTATGAGTTGTGTTTATAGATGAAGGATCAACCCTAGAAAGAGTTAGCCAAGGGCTTTACTGGGTGGTACCATTCATTCAGTCTTCATAGTTCTTTAAGTGGTCATTTTATTTCAATTTTAAGTTATGACCATTTAAACTATATGTTTTGTTTTAATCCACCATTATGTTTGGTAAACCAAAATCTATTGCGACGGCTAAACCGTCCGAGAGTGAAAGATTCTGTTCTCCCAAATAAATCCAAATATAAAATATTTTGAAACCCATAATTAAAAAGCAAGCGTTCAGAACTCTGCACTACATAAATCGTTATGAGTCTACACAGAGGAATGGATCTGATCACAACTTCATCCAGGCCATATGATTGAGTAATTATCTACCAGCGTTATGGGTCTTGGAATCCTTCCACTGAATAAGCATCAACTTGTATAAACTCCATATCAACTAGGAATCGGTAATTGGCTAGAGTAAAATATTCATTATTTCATTTTTAATGCCTTTATAATTGCATGGAAATGGCCGAATGGGATACATACATGAAATCTCTGGGAACTTCTTGTTGCAGTTCTATATTTGAGTGTGCATTAAGGTGGAAAAATGATTGCAGAAAAAGGGTTGCATGGAATATTTTCCAAAGTCTCAGCTCAAGAAATGCCTAGAAAAGTAGAGACTAGCTCTTAGGTTAGATTTATGTAAGACATAACTTGTAGATTGAGTGAAAATCAGTCATTACAGGTCTCAAATATTTATTTGTGCCCCCAATCTATGCCAACCAAATCAACTAGAAAGCAACATTGGACTACAACTTAGAGTCTTAGACTAAACTAAAATTCAAATATGTATGCTTTAGAAAATAATAGCTACATGCACATGCCATAAGAATTTATATTCATAGGGAGAACGCATTTTTGTTCAAATAGACCTTGCGTTTTACAAGATTATCTGAGCATAGTATTTCATATGATACTTTAAATATTATTATATTAGTCTTGACAATTTATTTATCCTTTTGCTAAGATTGGATCTCTTTACGTGCTATATAAAACTGAATTGACACTAATATAGGAAAATGCCCTTTTTCTTAAGAAATCATAATATCTTTATAAATGGAGGCCAAGCCTTTTTTGTTTTGACTCTTGAGTAATTGTCACACAAGCTTTCTATACCATTGTCTTTAACTCAGTTCAAAAGGATGATATTTGTTCTTATCTATAAATTCAATTGTTTCTGTCATTTATTGAATATGAACTTATGCACCGGCACTTTCCAATCTCTGAGAGGAGAATGCTTATTATTATTTCTTTCATGGATGTCTTGTTTTTTTTTTGATAGAAAAGGGATTATTTCTTTCATGGACATTTCTGTTTTATGATAGAAAAGGGAGAGTTTATATACTTACAATATTGTCTCCTCCTGGAAAAATGTCTCTCAAGAAGCTTTACAATACTTGGCAAAAATATTGTAGTAACTTACCACCAGTAAAGCGTTGCCTAGAACTACAACAATGGCTATCAGGGCAGGACTGATGGTGGTGGTGGCGTAGTTGTGCTTGGTGGGTCCTTTACTTATGGCTGCATCCGGTGGCTCTTTTTCTTTAGATTTAGAAATGTAGTGTGTCTTTTAGTTTCGTTGTTGTAATGAAATGGATGAGTTGGAGAACTTCAAGCCACATAAGCAATTAGCACAAATTATGTCTCTGGATTCCAATGCATCTACGCAGAAAAACACACCAATTGTGTATTCAAATGTAGATGTGTCTGTTTACAAAGTAGAAAGAAGCAATTATGGAGTAGGAAATAGATTTGATTTGGAAAGTGGCATTCAGGTCAATGAACCAAAGGTTCCGTTTGCCCAAAAATTGTTTGAAAGAGTTGGGTATAGTGGGTTACGCATAATTCAGAGTGTTAAGAGTTCAATAGGTGCACATTTACGGAAAAATGCCATTCAATGTGGGTCTGTGACTCTGTCCAAGGGAAAGAATCTGAGATGAGATTTCCATTTCATCGCAATGCACTGAAGGATGTTATTGTTCATGTTGTTGCAAAACAGTCTCAGGGTATTAGTTTAGCAAAGGCAGTAGATATGGATAAGCCTAGACATGGTAATGGCAAGACTACCTTGATATCCCTTTCTCTTAAGGCATTCATTGATGCTCTGCTGGGAGGCCTTGGAGGTTTTTTCCAATAGGCTCCCCATCCAAACTCATCTCTACCAGCTGAAATTTCCTTTGGACGGGATTGCTCTGGAGGCAAACTCATGGCCAATTTATTTAACAGATCTACTTCAAACCTATAAATTTGTTGAAAATACATAGATGTAATTAAATATGTTCATGGAGAATGAAGGATAATAAACCCACTGCAAAATCATAAATAACGCCACTACAAATTGAGACAAATTGAGAGTGAATTGATGTAACTACACAAAATTGATGAGAAAACTGCAAATATATAAGCTCCTATAAAAACAAATTCTAAATTAGACAACTTGAGATTCTGAGACTTACCTAAGCATCTTCATCTGGCATGCTCATCTTCCATGAAATTGTGCTTTGAACTCGATTTGAAACTATATCGAAACAAAGCTCTTTCTCTGCTAGTCTATTCAGAAGATGTCCCGAAGGAAAGTTACATAACACAAAATATCACAAAAATAATATACATTTACAAGAATGCTTTAACCAATAACTATCCTTTAACCTTAAATGTAATAGGATTTACTATATAATTCAGGGCCTGCCTAAAAGAGTCATTAAGAAAAAGGTTGACTGCACATGCCTCCAATCAACCCTCTCTCTACTACTTTAGTATCAATCTCAGCTGATATACATTTCAGGGAAATTATTGTGAGAGCTTCTTGGATATTTTTCTTGAAATAAAAGATTTTTAAGTCAACAATTATTGTGAAAATATGATGCCTCATAGAGTTATGCTTTAACTCTAGTTATCACTATCCTTCCACTCTAGTTATCACAATAATTGCTATCCTTTATTGGTTTATTGCTTTTACATCTAGTTATCACAACTACTTTACTCTTAACTTTACTTTTCGCAAAATAGAAAACCTAATATCCTCAAGAGAAGCACCCTCCTTTCTATTTATGGAATAAGGAAGAGAGTAATTATAAGCAAACCCTGTACTAGGTCTACAAGTGGACCACTTAACAAGACAAAGTCCAATCTAACCAATCCATGAACACTCCAAGAGAATGTTCCTTAACTAGAGACCTTACATGTGCTAAGGGTAGGTGATTACAACACAACTTCTACCTACACACTTCTCCAAGTAACTCAGGTAGTGTGAACCACATGTACAAAGGTCACGTAATCCCATGCTTCCATGTTCCAACTTACCCACTTAGAAATGGCCTAAACTGACTTCTAACCTAAATGCCATGTAAAACTAGTTGTTTCTCTCTTCCTATGTGACTTGGATTTCTAGAGAATCGGAGAAAGGCTGCTTGCAATAAAGTTTTCCTAGTTGAACACAATGCAGTGCTTCTCTAGGTGAGACTACTAGTTGGAAAGTGGAATGAAGCAGTCCCCATACACTGTCTGTATCCCTGACCTCCATTTTGAGGAGACTAAAGTTCTAAAGGGTGGATTTTTCTGACATGATTAAGATGAAATGGGTCTAAAGAATTGCGTTTATCCTCCATATGCATTGTGCTAATTGTATAAGTATCTGCATAATTTTCTCCCTGTATAAGAAAGAGCTCTCATGCAAACAGTGCTTTACATCCCCAATCTTAATAAGTGATGATGGAGGACACTGAACCTCCAAAATCTCTAAACAGAGGGGACCAAAGGAAACAGTTAAGATAAAAAAAAATAACAGAAATAAACTTGCTGACCAAGAGGCATTCAATAATTTTAGAATAGTCTAGCTTTGCTCAAGGAAGGGATATAGAATAAGATTGACTCCTACAAATGCATAACCACTTCATATAGCAAAGAGATAAAGAAACAACAGAGTATGTTACCTTAAATCATTATTAATGATGTACAATAGATATTTAACTTCACTCTTGCAAATGCCAAACAACCAAGGTAAGCACAGACTGTTCTTTCTAAATGAAGTGGATAGAGAATAGAGGGGTCAAAATTTATAATGATGGTCAAAAACCTATCCTTGGTTGCAAAACAATGCAGGAATTTTAAGAGGTAGAGAAAAACTTCTAAAGGCTTCAAGAATACAGTATACATTGGGGCCCTAACTGTCTCTAGTTGCCTTTTCTTCTTGGCTGCAATTTGGTGAGTTTGGGTTTCAGAAATCCTAAACAATGCAAATCACAATTTAGAATATGCAAATGGTAAACAATTAAAATAAAATCAATTTATCCAACACTATAACATCCACAAAATAAAAAATAATAAAGCAGTAAACATTTATTCCCCACAAAATGTCGCTATAAAACACAAGATTGTGATTGAAAAACATAAACTGCTAATCAGAACACTCTCAAATGCCTCAAATGCTGATTAAAAGCTCGTAAAAAAGGAATATTGAATATAATGAAATGCTTCTGTATTCTGTCTAATTGAATAGAAAGATCATATATCTGTCCAAAGAAAAAACATTAGTGATCTAGATGCATATAAAGAGCATATCAGAAGGAGATTGTGATTGAAAAACATAAACTGCTAATCAGAACACTGTCAAATGCCTCAAATGCTTATTAAAAGCTCATAAAAAAGGAATATTGAATATAATGAAAAGCTTCTATATTCTGTCTAACTGAATAGATAGATCATATATCTATCCCAAAAAAAAAACATTAGTGATCTAGATGCATCTAAAGAGCATATCAAAAGGTCTCCTTGTATTGCCTGAAAAAACTATTTTGGGAATGAAGTATGAACACCACTATAGATTCAGAAGTTTCATAAAGAAAAGTCTGCAGAAAAAATGACAAGTGTGAACAGGTAGAAAATACCTACAATAAGCTCAGATGGTACTACAACATGTTTTAAAAAACATCCCAAGTCAGTATTCACACTTGTTCACTCACATTAGATACCCAAGAGCAGAAAACTACATCTGTGTCCAGTCAGGATGTGTCCTTCCCTTAATGGAAATAGCTCAAGTGTTAATGTTCAGAAGTTTGGAGTTCAGTTCATGAATTGCAAACTATTGTCTAAGTAGTCACAACTCATAGCCAACTACACTTTGCATAAGTATGTACCGATTCAGACTAAGTTCAGTATTCAGCTGAAATTGCCCATGTCCCAGAGTTGTTGAAATGAAGCATGAACAATTTAGGTTGATGAACCTGGTAGAACAGAACACCATGGAAGTCGGGAATTTGAGTCAATACCTGAAGTTTGAGTTGTATGATCATTCATTAATGAGTGATATACACAACCCAGACTGGTTTATTGGTGCACTTGCAATGATGTAACCTTTCATGCATGTGTCCTTTGTCCATAATGCATTTCATGTGTTACTCTTACTATGTGTTATTACTCACTGTGGCACAATGAACTAAATACCTATCTCATCTCTTCACCATAAGAATCTTCTACACCTTGAGCAATGTGGGATTAGTTTAAAGTCTATGAATTGTGTAAGAACACTGTAACAGATCTCTATGAAACCCTCTGTTACCAGAAATGGATGGGTGTTCCTGTCATAAAATGGTCTAGAAACGGAAAAGCAGTTTTCTATGACCATTTCCATTACTAAGACCAAACCCGTTTCTCAAGAAACAGACCATTTCCTAAGGGTTTCTAAGATAACATAATTGTTTCTCAAGAAACAAACTGGTTCTTAAGAGCATCCTCAACAACCATCGTTCTGCTTCTTACTTGCTGTAATGGTTTGGTCAGTTTCTTATTTCCTCTCTTGCTTGAGAAAAAAAAATTAAACATCAAATGAAAAACAATCCAAACCTATTTCCTGTGAGGCATTTCAACCATATGCCTTCATAAGCCATCAGTTTTTTGAATAACTGATTTGCACCATGGAGCAGTCATTTTTCTTTGCTAGACACTATCACATGCCTCCATTAGACTTCACTTTTTTTAACATCATCCTTGTAGCAGTCATTTTCCAAAGGAGATTGAAGATATCAAGAAGAAAATGCTCAGTTTGTAGCTCAGTAACTCAGGTGAGGAGATTGGAGAGAAATTGCCCATTATTGACAAGAATCATTGAGGACCATTGTCCAGTGTTTGACTCTGCAATTGGTTCCACACTAATTGGCTAGTGCTCAAAATGCTTGACCCTATCCCCACCTTGAACCCTTTGAATTCAAATAAATTTAGACAGTGGCAGCAAAAATCTAATTCCCTCCATTCTTTTGAGCAGCTTTGCAGCAGTCATTTTTGTTAGGTGATTAAAGATATTAAGAAAATACTCAGTTTGCGGCACAGTAACTCAGGAAAGAAGATCGATGGAGGGAAATCACCCATCAAGAATCATGCAGGACCACTGTCCAATGTTTGATTCAACAATTATTTCCACAGTACTCGACCAGTGCTCAAACTTTTGAACCCCATCCCCATCTTGAACCCTCTCATTCAATGCATAACTTTAGATAAATGTGGCATAACTCTAAGGTAGTTAATCCTAATGAAAGCTCAGATTGAAAATACAAAGGCAAATTGGTGCTATTGGATGTAGGAGAGGAATGCCAAACAGATACACTGAAAGAGAAATCAGCTGAAATCAAGGAGCTGCAAGACAAAGCAGTGGGACTCAGTGTGTTTGGTGATCTATTATATTGAAGGTAATCCATCTACTAAACAGCCTGAAGTAACACTATTATACACATCATTATTGTGAGGATCATCTTGCAGTTAAATGTTTCAGAATTACAAAGCAGCCTATTTTTTAACGGGAGCATCTAATCCATTGTCAACAATGGAGAAGCAATCCAGACTTGAACTATTTTTAATTTGTCAAAAGATTAGAGCATCTGAGTTATCCTTGTAGACATAAGAAAAAATATCACTGTAAATCTCTTATTCTCATTACTTAAATGTTTTACTCTTCCTGGAATATGCCTAATTGGCAAACTATTTGGATTATTTCAATGTACAACATAGTAAAAAAAAAAAAAATTATGGATTCAGTATGACTGGTTTTGTTTATGTTCTTGAAATTAACTCTGCCCCTGCTTGTCTTTAGATTATAATATTTTAAATGTTCAAATTGCACTATCTAAAATATAGTCATCCTTCCAGCCTCCTCGATATGGTTATATTTTTTACATTTACATATACAACGTTAGATCTAAATAATTTGTGTACATAGTGCTACGAGTCCTTTGGATTGTGTTTCCCATACCATATCCATTTCTCGTCTATATCCTTTCCCGTTTCTCGTTCCATTTCTTTTACCCGTTTCTCGTAACTTAGGTGAAACTGGTTGAACTTGTATTGCCCCTTATGCTCAAGAGTTTCAATATAATATCAAAATAGATGTTTGTTCTGATGACAGAGCATGTTGAGATGTTTTAACATGGTGTCAGATTGATTCTTTAGTCTGACAGAAGAGATGTCAAAAATTTAACATCCTGAACTCATGTTTTGTTTTTGCAATTGTGTCCAATGATCATACGTCGAGTCTAATCCTATTTCCGTAAGCTTATTTTGCAAAGGTGGAAAGAGCATACAAGCTGTAGACTCCTGGTGTAGAGGAAACTGTAAGATTAAAAATCATTGGCTAAGGTCCAAGCAGGTGCTAAATCTTCGAGAGAAAAAAAGAAAGAAGGGAAAATATTAGTTCGGAAGCTATAACCTAGTCAGGCCTTCTTATTCTAGGTATAAAAAAATACAGGCTCCTAACCTACGAGGGCTATCGTCATAAAACAAAATTATTGATTTAATTACAAGTAAACAATGCCATGGGAAAGACATAATGCCTAATTTAGGATTTGCTGCTCTGTGTTCCAAAGGGAAGGAACAATCTATGAAAGACTTACTTTTTGGAGTCTTGTCCCGAGACATCATCTCCTTCAGGGTTCTCGACAGCAGCTTCCATGAACTAGATTCAGGAACTAGATCCAAAGAGATGAAATTTGTTGGCCTCGACCCCTCCTGTGAATAGATCTCCTCCATTTTTCCCTATGTGTGGCCTCAGCCTCTCCTATGAACATTGAACATATCTCCTCCACTTTTCCCTATGTGTGGCCTCGGCCTCTCCTATGAACATATCTCCTCCACTTTTCCGTACTTTGCCCTATGTGTGGCATCCACCACTCCTGTGAATAGATTTGTTGATTAGATTCAATGGACCTTTGATTTGATCACAATGGAGAATAAAAAATAACAATGGAGGTTAACAATATGAAATGATTAGGGAAAATCCAAATGGGAAAATGGGGAAATTGGGTTCCCTCTCAAAATTTTGCTTGTTTAAAATTCCCTCGGATATTTCAAGTTTGCCACCAAATTTAGCATCCTTTCGAATATTTAGGGCCATGGTCACACCATTTGCACTGTAAAGAGGGCCACCAATATTACATAAACATAAAGAAAGCATATGACCATTGGTTTTATGCTTTCGTAATCTAATTAGATTGTTTTAAATGTTTTAAAGGGGAGAATAAACTCTATAGCTTGCTTTCTCCAAGAAACTTTAAATAAAATGGAGTATGACATTAAATGAGATTATCTATTGTGAGAAAATAATTTAGGATAAGACACTTTATCTAAATATTTATGTGGAAATTGCATTAACCCTAAATTTGTATATTGCAATTGGAATGAGAGTTCATGTGAGAAAAATTTAGGTAATTAAAGTTTTTGGTTGTTGAATATATTTAACAAACATATCTATAATTCAAAGTTTTTTTTTTTTAAAATATGAGTACTGAAAAACCATTTATGGGTTTAAGACTTCTTCTGTAGGAATTATTTAATTGTAACAATTGTATTTAAAACCAAAGCTTAATTATTCTTGGAAATTGGATCTCTCATAATTAGAAATGAAATCTCACCTAGACTCACATGATCGCTTCAAATTATTATTTTTATGGTTCTTTTAGAGGTATTTCAAGGGTAGCAAGAGTGGGATGGAATCTCATTAGCCTCGTTGGAAATACAATAGTTAGATTCCCTTAGGGGCTTGGAATTGCGTCAAACAACCATGCAAAACTATACATGTTTGGACCAATTTTATTGCATGACCTTTTGATCAACAAAACTATAATATTGGGGGATTCTTTATTTATTGTCCAACAAATGTATAAGAAAGTGATTAGGGAAGGTATTATTTACCAAAGAACCTTGCACATAATTCATCCAAATTTGAAGGGGATTGGTGATGTATAGTATTGAGTTTAATTTACAATTAAAACATCTCAATAGACTCATTTACCTAGTTAATCATGTACTTTGAAAATGGAGATCGCGACATGTGGGTTGGAAAAAAAACAACCTACTAATAGTGACACAAACAATTCAAACACAACATGTGCATTTAAAGTACATTAAGTGATAAACCTAGGAAACAAGCCATTGAACCTAGAATCCTTTCGGAGGTTAATGTTGGGACACATGTAATATCACCTAGTTATGTGGAGAAGCTTGATCTTATGTTATCTTGCATGGGTTTCAATGGTACCGATGGAATTGACCCTTCTTGAAAGGATAAACTTGTTTGTCCGAGACCATCTTGCTTTATAGGCACAGAAGCACTCCGTCTAATTTGAACACATTGCACAACAGAAACATTGCTAACGGGTCTGACATAAGTTTTTCTAGTAATCCTTGAACCAAGGCGCTCTACTAAACCACTAAGAATTTGTTAGTATGATATGGAGTTTCTTCGTTACAAATTAAAATCTATTACGATTGGAAGAAATCAATGGAAACACAATGACAATACAAAGGGTTCCCATTGATTATAGAATGGAGTTGTAATTAGCTTAAACAACGCATTTCAATGTTGTATGATATAGAGTTGTTCCATTACAAATTGTACTCTATTGTGATTTGATTCATGGATTAAGAGTTGTGCTCAACTTCCAAGTTTGTCACATTCGTTTCCTTCTAGATTTGAAACCCTTATCATTTTGGAGTATAGTGAATAATATTCAATAGATTGAGCAAAGCGATTCCTTATATCCTATGCAACAATATGTTGTTGACCCATCTTGTCATATTTTATCACTGGCTTTATACATGACCACATCTCACTACAATGTGTTGCATAACAACCTCGTCCCAAGCTTTACACCAATAAATATTTATAAGCTCTCTGCATCATATTGCCTTGAGATTTATAACAACAACATTTGTGGAAATGTACCTCCTTACATGGGACAAGTGCGAGTATGCCTTCTTCCCATGGACATATTGAAGAACTTTCCTAATTTTCTTCTTTTAGACAACAATCTTAGTTGTGTCCTTCCTTCTGAAATAAGAGAGATGATGAAACTAGGAAAGCTTGATCTAAAACCGCAATAATCTCACTAGAACCATTCCTTGGAGGCTTTTATATCTCAACGAATCCTTCAAAAATAGGCAGTTTAACTAAGGTTTTAGATATTAGAGAAAACTAATTGTTGGAAGGAACCATATCACCAACTCTTGGCCATCTTGTGATGTTGCTGACAAGTTAACCTTGATTATATGGCTGATGTGGAAACACTTAACTGTGATGATTTGGATAGTGTTTCAAAGATACAAAATAGCCAATAGTGTTTATAAAATAGTTTGCTAAAAGAATATTCAAAACATATTTCTTCAAGCACTGCAACAAATATAATGCTTTCTGACATTGGAGGAGTCTTGCCTCTTGGTGCGTTTATGTAATGTCTTGGTGGCGAGTGCTCGAAATAACTCCTAAAACTTGAATATCTACCACATCAAAATAAAATTATTTTGTTAGGAATTCCTTCCAACTTTGGAAATTTAATGAGGCTTTATGAATGCATACAAACTTGTCCCTTTCAGGAATATTCCTTTCACAAAGGTGATGAGACCTTGGGGAAGAGTGATCTGGAGATGGTGTACGATAACATTGAGCATAAGATAAATGGCATATCATGATGCTTACAACTTAAAAGATAAATGTACCTTCGTCAACTACAACTATACTCTTACCTTTGCCTGGAAATATTTCACCACAATTAGAAATCTTAACTAGAACAATAGGTCTTCCTTGATCTGTAGTTGATAATCGCTCAATTTTCTTCAGTACATCTATTCCCTCAACAACTATTCCAAAGAAGACATGCTTGCTGCAGATAATAAGAAAAGGGACATTAATTATATGAGAGTAAAACAAACAATAGAGATGGGGAGAGGCAACATATCCAAATTAGTCAGACAAATGTTAGCCTCACCCCCTTAGTAGCATATAGACCAACTGAATTGGACTGAAGAGAACTGCCTACAAATATTTATCAAAATTTAAAATGTCAAATGGTAAAAATACTCTGGTGTCTCGCACCCAAAGAAAGTAACCCATTATTTCAAGGTAAAGGAATCTTGTATTTCTAAAATACGAAATTTCCATATGGTGACACTCATGAGCCATGGATAAAGAGAAAATATGTCGATCACAACCAACATGTAAAGCTGCTTAGACAAACTCGGGTGAATACAAAAATTCATAGATATGGAATCAAGTATATACCCATCAGGATGAGGTGTTGCTGCAAAAGTAATAAAGAACTAAGAACCATTGGTGTTCTAAGATACGAAATTTCCATATGGTGACACTCGTGAGTCATGGATAAAGAGAAAATATGCCGATCACAAACAACATGTAATGCTTCTCAGACAAACTCAGGTGAATACAAAGTCCGTGGGACTTGATGGATTAATATTTTATGGGATCAACAAAACAATTACTTATTGAGTGAACAAAATAAAAAATGGAGCAAAGCCTAAGTATATCTCATCAAAAGAACCATTGCCAATTTTGTGCCCAAGTCTATACTTGTTGTTTGCGTGTGACTCCATGTCACGGGATGTCACAATTTTAGACCCTATGTGCACACATTTGAGGTTAATATGCACATTCCAGTACCCACAATCATGTCCCAACACCTCCCCACACACTTCAACATCTACACGTGTTCTAGCTCTGTGCATACACTTTGTCATCATGAGATTTGTGGAAATGACCATATTTTGTTGAAGATCTCTACACTAAACTAGAATATGAAAATATATATATGCACAATGATATTTAAAAATTTTCTTGTGAAGTTATGGTTGTCTCAAATGGTTCACTTTAGTAGTAAAGTGCATTATACATGTAGCATAGTATAATTGCTTGACAAAATCAGTGAACCAACAACATACTTGGTTGTAATGATAAATAATTGAGTTTTATGCAATCAAGCACTAGCAAAATGAAGTCAAGAAATATAACAAGGAAACCATATTTGGAATATATTGAGAAAATTGCCTGTAATGGCAAGCTCAATAAAGAGTTTGGTTCTTGTATTTCATACCTGTAAAAATGACCTTATGGTCATTGGAGGCCAAATAAGACTTGAAGGTGAAAATATAGAGTTGAATTTCTTGCATCCTACACCTGAAGGAGGAGCTTTGAAATGGAATTTGCTAACAGTTAAGGAATATGCAAGAGTTATACTTCTCACATATGAAACCATCCTATTGGCATCGATTCCTTGTTGAATGGTTATCAAAAATACATTTGATATTTTTCCACTTGCATATTTAGCCTATCAATACCTAATTGTTGGAACGTTGAATTCTCTACCAGCTCTTAGTAACGATCTGAACAAGAAATTCCTTTGTTGTAGTAGTGGCTCTTAAAATTCGTGGCATATTGAGAAATGTAATACTGTGAACAAGTGACAGAGTGTATTACAAAATATCTAGTAATCAAGAGTAATATTAGAAATGGGGATTTATAGATGTTTGTAGAAGGAAATATCATTGGGACTCTATGGTGTCGAATCCTCCATCCAGCAAAGTAGCAGATCCACATTACCAGCATTTGTTGATGAAATTGTCATTGATGCCAAAATGGGCTTGTAGTGGCCCCACGGAATGTCATTGATGCCACCAAGTCCCATCTGCAGTGCCTTGATCCCTTACAGAGTGGGATTGTGTCTTGAAGCACCTTGTACCCAGTTGACAAGGTCCCTGTACCCACAAGGCTGGATCTTGATGCCACCACCTTGCTGAAGATGTTGAAGATCCTGCTGATGGCGTTGAAGACCCTGGAGATGGTCCTGAAGACCTTACAGAAGATGGAGAAGCATTAATGACCCATTCTGTGGTCATTCATGCTCTGATGGTGTCATGGTACCCTATGAGAAGGACTGGAAACCCCACAGGTGATGTCATGATGGATCCTGACCCTTGGAGGTCCCCTTGCGTGGTTAAGATTGTTGAAGAAGCCTATGAAGCTTCTTACTTGATGAAGAAACCTTGAAGAGGTCCTTGGACCCACAATTGATGGTTTAAAGGTCCTTGTACTCTTGATGAAGATGAAGTGGTCATATGGAGTCTTGGAACCCTTGTTGAGGTCATGGAACTCTTGTATGTTGAAGATGACCTTTTATGGTGACTGGTCTTTGACATGTTATGGAACCCATGAACATGCCCTTGCTTGTTGAAGAAGCACTTGAAGAAGTCCACCTTGAAGATGAGGAAGCATTGATAGCCCTTGGTCATTCTCTTGCATATGGGATGATGGCATCTTGGTGATGTGGATCACACCCTTGCTTGTGGTGACCTAAGTCATTTGTGGACTAATTGATGTCTTGTGAACAAGCCCTAATTCGTTATGATAATAATGAGGAGCTTATGTGGAACCTTTCAAATGACTTGTGGACAAGAGTGATAAGGTTGACTATTGAAGAAGTGATTGGGTAATAAAATTTATATTAAATAAAAATTCAAGTAGAAGTTGGCTCAGTCATTTTTTAATTAAAAATAAAATTATTTTGTTAGGTTGGCTCCAAACTATATCAAAAAAACACTATAAATACCCTAACAAATTTCATTTTAGGGTGTGAATTTTGGAAAGAGCTATGAGGTAAATTCAGAGGTTTGACTGAGGCAGCCATAGAAGGAGCAGCAGCAGTAGGGTTTTACTGTGTAAATTCGAAGGTTTTACTGAGGCAGCCGCAGAAGGAGCAGTAGCAGTAGGGTTTTACTGTGTAATTTTGGAGGTCCAATTTCGTGGGAGCAGTCAAATTTTTGGACAGCTCTGAATTTCGGTACAGTCCACTGAGGCAGCCACACAAGTTTTTTTTTAACTTTGAAATTTTTTGGGACTGAGGAAGAAATTCACAGGAGAATTTTACTATGCATTTTTGAAGAGGAATTTTGTGTAGCAGCAGTAAGGAGCAACCATCGAATTTTTTACAGCAGTTTGTTTTTTTTTATGCCCTAACTTCTTGGCTAAGAAAATTTTCGTGGGAGCAGATGTAGCAGCAGTAAGGAGCAGCTAACGAATTTCTTATAGCAGTCTGATATTAAGTTTATGCCCTAACTTCTTGGCTAAGAAAAATTTCGGTGGGAGCAGCCCAAGCCTAGTTTTTGGATATTTTAAGCCCTAAATAAGGCAACAGTCTGAAATTTTCCTCTTTTTACAGCAGCAGACGAAAGAATTTGATGATAGCAGGAAAAACATTTTGGTCCATGAAAATCCATTGAAGACCTAACTGTTAGACTATGGCAGCTTGGCTGAGTCCAATTCGGAGCTTAAGGAGAAACATCTAAATCCTTTCCACAGAGATCCTCTTGGGCCTCATTCATTGCTGCCCTAAATGAACAATCCCAAGTTCTTGTGACAGTCTTCATGGTGGTCTGAGTTTTGCAAGTTGTTTGAGTTTTATGATGATGGTGCATGCTACACTCCTGTACAAACAGTGGTAAGTACACAATGATAAATGTACACTACTGTATTGATGTATGTAGCACATATACAGTCCACAATTTGAAGCCCTCTACACCATGATGATGACGTATTATGGTATACACAACCCTAAGTGTATGCAATCAAATGCTGAGAGATGTACACACTGTTGAACTATGATGAAACAGTCAAGTTTGTGAACCGAGTTTAATGTGTGACAGTTCCAAGCTCATGGAGAGTGAACAGTCGAAGTTTGATGATGGAACAATGATGAAGTTGAGGGTGATTGAAGTTTGGTGACCAGCATATCCGAGTTTGATTTTGTGACTTGCACATATTGGAAGCAGTCCTAAAGTTGATGGGTGTTGAACAATCTAGTTTAGAGATCTTCTACAGACACACACAGCCCCCAAGTGTAAGTCTTGACATTCACTAATCAAGATTGGGGTGAATTAGGTTGACTGAGTTTGAAAACACAGAGTCCTAATTTGGACTGGCTTGGGATTTCTTCAAAGTCATCCACAGTAGCTTATTACACAGTCAAGCTTGAAAGTGGCATGCACAGTGATGTACAACCAATGAAAGGTAAGATCATTCCAAACTTTATGTGGTGCACACTTGATGAAATCCAAGATTGAAGGAAGCAAACAAACTTGAGGTCTAGGTTTAGATGAAGATGACATGCTCATCTTGAGTATGACTTTTGACTTGCTATAGGGCTTTTGACTGAGCATAGATACAGTACAAGGGTGTTTGAACAATTCAAGCCTTGGATGTTGTTAATGCCCTTCTTCCGCACACAGACATTGGCTAAGTGAAATAGTGGTATATGTGATGATGATGTATATTGGATGACACCATATGATGATGATATGATGTACATTCTATGATGGAGATATGATGATGCCCTACAATCTATGATATGATGACACATATGAAGATGCATGCAACCATATAATGATGATTCATGCTTCTATGTGATGATGGATATTGCTCCTTGATATGATCATGATAATTGAATGATGCACCCTACGATGATGATGGCAATTTTTATGCATACTCCACTAAGATGATGATGCTTTGATCTAATACATATTGTATGATGCAAACAAACAGTGACAGCCATTCATATGATAGTGACAACAGTCTGATATGATATGACAAATGATAGTGATAGGTTGATGACATTGACAGTGCTTACACAATGAGATGCTTGACAGATTGAATATGACTTATGGATTGATGAGGCTTCTTGAGTAGAGGTTAATGAGCAAAGATTGACCAGAGATTCATGAGCACCAGTATTGATGAGTAGAATGATGAGCAGACCTATGAACAGCAGTAAAGATGATGAGCAGTGTTGATGAGCAATTGACTAGCAACAACAGAGATGAGCAGACCTTGATGACTTGGCAGTATTGAAGAGCAGGTGTTGATGAACAGAGAAGATTGAGAAGTGTGTTGCAACAATGTTAATGAGAGTGATGAGCAGATGATCAACATTATTGATCAGCAACAGAACAGATTGAAGAAACAGATGATGTTGATGTGACAGTGAGCTTTAATTGTAAAAGCAAGCGTGTCTTGTTTTTGAGGTTAGGATACCTCAAACCCTTCTTAGCAGGGTCTAAGAAAACCAAGCAGGGTCCTGGATGCAGAGTAGGTTCTCTTTGTATCAGTAGGTGCTAAGTTTACCTAACGGTTGTAGTCGGACCAAAACTAATACAAAAAGATTACAAAATTATATGGTGTTGTGTTCTTTTGTGTTATGGTTCTTGATGATTCAAATGCTCATGATATGTGAATGATGAAGTGAAAGATGTTTATGAAATGATTATGAGATTGGTAGAATAATGGAATGATGAATTGGTATTTAATTGTGACAAGCTAAGAAAAGTTTTGAAATTGACTTTACACTGATTCACCCCCCCTCTCAGTGTCTAACAGCATTCAAATCCCATATTTTGAAGATCAACAATAAAGACCAACCCCATATTCAAGGACATCAAATCGAGCATTTCCATGCAGTCATTTAACAGGTGGTATTCAAAGGAGGGACAAAGGAGGGACAAATATCAAAGTATAGGATGTTAAAGCATATTTGGGTCATAGATTGAACACTTGAAAGCTACAGGATTCTAAGAAATCCTCTCTAGATTTATGGAAATAGTGGGGCATATATCCTCAAATTTCAGGTAGAATATTAGTTGACAGTTATAGTCAAACCTTATATTTTAAGGGAATCGAACTCAGTAGTGGTACTAGCGTTTAGCAAATCAACTCAACAGCAGTACTTAACATTTAGAAAATCAACTCCAGGTGTAGCATTTCCTGGCTCTATGTTGAATGTTTTTCTTGTCGAAATTCATGGCACAATTCATGTCACTAACCCTAGATTCATATATGGTGCTATGCTATTCAGGAAGTTTTTTTGGAGGCTATTATTGGCGTTATATGGGATGCTTTTGTGGACGCTAATTGGGACATTAATTGGGATGTTATTTGGGATGCTAATTATCGTCCAAAATAACGCCAACTTTTAAAAATGGATGATATTTGGGATGTTAATTGGGACACTAATTGGGATTCTGATTGGGATGCTACATGGGACACTAATTGGGACGATAATTGGGATGCTAATTGGGATTCTAATTGGGACGTTAATTGGGATGCTAATTAGCATCCAAAATAACGCCAACTTTTTAAAAGGGACACTAATTGGGATGCTAATTGGGATTCTAATTGGAACACTAATTGGGATTCTAATGGGAATGCTAATTGGGACGTTAATTGGGATGCTAATTAGCGTCCAAAATAGCGCCAACTTTTAAAAAGGGACGCTAATTGGGATGCTAATTGGGATGTTGATTGGGACGCTAATTGGGACGCTAATAAGGACTCTAATTGGGACGTTATTTGGGATGCTAATTAGCGTCCAAAATAGTGTCCACTTTTAAAAAGGGACGCAAATAACGCCATTAAAAGCACCATCCCGTGGAAACGCATCCACTTTGTCCAAAAAATGATGAAAAATACACTAAAAGGGATAATGGATGCTAAAAAGGAAGCTAAAAGGGACGCTAATCACAGGTTTTTGTTGTAGTGAGTATTGCATTCAATCCCATAGTCAAATGGATTGAAGTTATAGTGCAAGGCAAGGAGGAACTCCAAATTCAAATCAAAAACCACATCCTTTCCTTGGAATTGTTAGTATAAAGTGAAAAAGATTGTTAGAGATCCCTCTTTGCTATGGGGAGCTTAATATGGTACAATTTCCTAGATGTGCCAAGTTGTAGTGCAACTATGGATTGAAATATCTACCATAATTCAATGAATATACTCCCACATAGTAATTCCATCATGGATGTATAATCATAGCTAGTGTATAGCTAGAAGGCAAGTTTAGAAATTTGAAAGGAACCACAAGTTGTTGGTCCATTTGATTTGGCCTCTAAGTATTTCTCATCTAAACATCAATAGGGTCGAAGTGTGCGAATCACTCCAAGGAAAATACCTTCTAGTGGAGGTTTTTGCGAAACCTCCCCCCAAAATTTATTCCTTGTTTATTTATAGTGGAGGTGAGCGGTTGGAGGCTTTAGTGGAGGTTTTTGAATATGTATGCTTAAATCGTATAAAGAGCACCTATGCACCCATAAGTAGTATACCTTAGATCTAAAATATATGAATGAATACACAATATATCAAATTGCATTTGTATCAATACTCAAACTTGAGCCTTTTTATGGAAGGATCCACTCTTTTCCACTTGCCTCTTCAAGGGGGCAACCTCATACGAGTTAATCACCAATTACAATATTCTTCAACACATCACTCATAAGGAGGAATGCATCCTTATTTATATGACTCTAATCATAACAGCTTGCTAACTACCTACTACACCTTCTTTAATGAGGCCCCATTACATTATTCACTAATAATTACCATATCAAGCCTTATTTAATAACAAACATTGTCAACCAAGTCCACTTTTCATTAAATGGCCTCCAATATTACTCTAATGGGCCATTTGACCTCCCATTACACCCCTAAGGAGGATTATTAACACTCCACTCCCCTTAGGAAAACATTGCCTTGAATGCTTAATGTGAAGATACACAACCATGATGAACTAGGGTCCCATGGGAGAGAGTTTACCACCTTGCTAAAGAAGGCTAAGGAACTAGGGTCCCATGTACAAGCATTATCCACCATAATAATGCAATCTAACAAGATCCATCTGAAGTTGGGGTCCCATGTACAATTTCTAATGGGCATGGTGAAGTAGTCCAAGAAACTTATCCATAAACATGGGTCGATTGCCAATGTGCTCCAACTAACACCCCATTAATGACACTGGGCTTAATGAAATCCTGAGTGGTGCACTTCACATGCCCATGATGATCACGTGGATCCAAATAAATAGAATCATCCAAAGAAAATAGATCCCCCATATAGTAGTAAAAGGATGGATCTAAGAGGAACTCTAGTAGCAAAAAAGACCCCCCTGTGAGGATCAAGAAGTCGTGAGGCTCGATTGAGGTTTGGTGAGGATTGATTGAGTCGGCGTGAGTTTGTTTGAAGATGAGAGAAGGTTAACTGAAGCAGAGTTTCTGCAAGCCTGTTGCTCCTAGCTGCGTTTGTAGATCGGGATTACTCCTGATCATTTTTTTAAGATCGGGATAGACGAATGGGTGCTTGAGGGAATATTTTAATCGACGATGGCTTGATCGGATCAGATCCAATCTGGTCTGATCTTGTTATGTGCTCATGGATCCTTTGGATCCCCCTCCATAGGAGAGAAGACGTCTCTTAGAGGATGCCTTCAAGGATTTGGTTGACTCCTCGCCTCCTCTAGTCTATGAAGTTCAGGCATGAAGCTTTGTGAGGCAGGCGGCAACTCTCTGCATTCAGATCATGCCGGTTGCTTCAACAATGAAGGCTCTTGCCTTGAGTTAGAAGGGTCTAATAGGTCAATTCAGTAGGATTTGGCCCTCTCCAAGAACCATGGAATACTGGATCTCAAAGAACTGGATGCCTTTGATCTCTGGAGGCCTGCAACACTGATTCTGCGGAAAAAGGGTATTTTGTTTTTTTTTCAAGAACAAAGATGGCAGGGATATCATCTTTATACTTAGTTTAGCTCTGATACCAGGGATATACTCAGGTTAGCTCTGATACCATGTTAAAATTCCATATGTTAAGCTAGATTATCAACATTTAATTTTAATTTCATAACAAAAGCATATAGACAGGATCACTGAAAGAAACAATATCACAAGAACAACACAGATTTATCCTGAGAAACCCCTAATGGGAAAACCAAGCAAAAGCTTCCTCAATATAGAAGCCCCAAAAGATAAAAGGTAAAACCCAAAAGATTGATCCTCCTCTTTCTCCAGCTACAACTCTTTCTCTCTCTCTCTCTTATGCGCTACACAACTGAGCGTGAGTGTGTTCAAATGAGAAACACCTCACCTCTATTTATATTCTTTTGTTCACTTGACATTTAACCTAGTTATGTAGGCTCAAGTAACCGCAACTAGACTAACTTAATATAATAACATATTCCATAGGGTACTAATGACCCGACTTACAATGAAGGGGACTTCCTCATGACTCTTATTAATTCTCCCAATTAGGAACATCGAGGTACAAAGAAATACAAATGATTCTCTTGATAGAAACATCAAGGATCAATAAAATATATATAAAATATTCTTCAAAGTTACAATAATTCAACAAAATGGTATTACAATATTCCTTTGATATTATAGGTATTTGTGGATTGACCCCAAATCATAGGTGGGGTGTGCACAATGAAGTCCTAATAAACTAACTTCGAGGACTTATGACATAACCAACATGGCCATTGCAACCAATGAATAAAGAACACATGGCATCATGAAGATGACTTGAAAGACACACTAGCACAAGAGATGAGTAACATCCAAAATTCAACGATGTCAATTCATTTGTTCGACAAATCCATAAAATCTAATATTTGAGCATACAAAATAATACTAATACTTTAGATGGATTGACCATTCAATTTCTTTCGACTTGTATAAATAAATAAAATGGCTCACTAAAGAAGGAAGGCCAATGAGAAATGAATCTCTTCTTCCTTCAACTTATATACATAAATGAAATGACCCATGATAAAGAGAAGACCCGTATGTTGAACTAAGAACGAGTCTTTAGTGTATGGCATACAAAGTGACAATAGAAGTCACAAATTTCTAAAGACTAGACCTCTCTGCACTTCAATTCTTATCTACATACTAGCCATGTAAATCAAATATATAATGAATTCATCCAAATTTCACATGAACGTGTAGCATTTGCTATGCTTTAATTTGAAGCAATAGACTTATGTTTGTGTCATAAAAGAAAGACTGTGCTTTTATGCACATTGATTTTGAAGGATATGTACTAAATAAACCTGTTGCTCTCGCAACTTTTTCTCCCCGATTTTAATTTTTTACTTAAACTCTGGGCCCCTCCTCATCAATTTTTTGCGTGGTGATTGTTAAAAGCTTGATCCTCTCTTGCATATCTGTTTTCGTTGCACTTTGAAAATAGATGTCCGCAGGTTTATATGTGCCTTGTTCTTTTTGGTCTGAGTCATGAGTGTTTGTTTTACTGGCCGAAGAGAAGGAAAAACTTTGTTCTTTTGAGTTGCCTTTCTATGAAGGAGCAAACCTAGCTGTGCCCGAGCCTTAAAGCGGTTTGAATCCTCGAGTTTTTCTATAAATCGGGCCTCTTTTGTTGTTAGATCGGAAGCTGCGAAGTTCCAGCTCATCCGCCATTGCGGCTCCTAGATCAATTTTTTTCGCCCAAAGTATGATCCATCCGACGCCCGATTCATTTGGTTTAAATCGCTTGTCCATAAGTTTCCACTCGCCCGCCGTTGCGGTCGGGAGGAGATAGTTGGCTTCCGATTCAAGTATCATCCAAAGTCCGACCTTGTCTTCCCCCGCCCGAACTAAGTTTTTCCACCTCGTCGCCTGTCTCCAGCCATTTTTCCGTCCGCTGTTGCGGATGAGCCACCCTTCCTGGTTCCCGAAGCACTCTTCCCCCCGACGTCCGATTCTCACCTTTTCGCCCGTGTTTTCGAGCACCCGGTCCTTGTACTCCTCCGCCGTTGCGGCACCTGAAGTCTCGTCTCATCCGATGCAGAAGTTGGCCGACCGCCGATTATATTTTCTCCCGCCCAAAGCTTAATCAATACCTTGTCCGAGTGAACCTGGCTAGTCTCTTGCGGATTTACAATGCTGGGCAGAGAAGGTTTAATGTTTAAAAAACTCCCCTTTGCAGCGAATAATGCATTGTAATTGTTTGCAGAAGGAATTCGGTGCTACTGAAGCGACCATGGGCTAAGACTTAGCTTGTTCGGACTGGAACCAGCACGATCACAAGGAAGGCGAAATGTAGAAAAAGACAAAGCAACCTAGAGCCGCGGAAAGGACAAAACAAACGAATGACAGAGGCACCGACGAGGAAGACTCATCAGTTACTGGTCAGAAGATAAACGCTCATAGAGAATGATTGGGAAAACGCAGCGGCCAGAAGAGGAAGCTGAAACGTTGAAGATGATGGAGAGTCACACGCTGAGAGGTAGCCCAAGGGGCAAGGGTTGTAGTTTAAATATTTGGAAGTAGGACTGAAATGGGGCTTTTTACCCTGGAAAATTTTGTACATGTTTGCTTGTAAAAGGAACTACTTCGTTTTGCAAAAGAAACTGCAATTTTGTCTATCGAAGAGAGTGTGAAGTGGAATGTATCAATGCAACTCAATGAATAATGTTGAAAAGGAACTATTTCATTTTCAGCTGTGTTTCATTTGCTGTAAGAGTATTTAATGTTCTGAACCTATGTTCTGGTTAAATGTTCTTCAGTAGTTTCTGGGATATTTTTTCACCGTGAGCAATAAATGTTGTTATAAAATGATCGGCTATCTAGTTATTTAAATATCTGTAAGCGTTCATGTACTTTAGGAGAAGTATCAGCTATCTGTGTTTCTTTTTAATGTATGTGAAAATGTATTGCTCATTCAAAATGATAATCTTGCTCCCTAGGGATAGTTTAGATAGTTAGTTTATTTCTTTTGTTTTGGTCTAGTTGCTCGTGAGCAAAAGACGAGAGGTAAGAACCTGCGCATCACTTCGTGACCGCTCCCTGCACCTTGATCACCCTGCATTTAGTTAGGCACTTGCATATCATTTATTTAAGTAAAAAATGCAAATTCCGGTGGACCGGGCCGCAATCGGTAAAACCCTTGTTTGTTACTTTGACCTACGGTAGCCGGACCATAAACCAGACGGATTCCCTATACCAAACAGTCAACGGGATAGTTGGGAACGTTGATTGGGGAGAATCCCTTACTGTTGTCGCCTACGAATTTCCAGGCTTCAACAGTTTTGGCGCTAGAAGGAGGGCCGCCAGTGCATGGCTGGCTGAGGAAACCCGTTTTACCGAGATTATTCCGCTGGTTACAGTTCTGAAAGTAGTGGACCACGTAATTCAATTCCGGAAGAAGAAAATAGAGAACATCTATATCCTATTCACAACGAAATTGTTAATGATCTGAGAAGACATACCCATGCTTATGTAAAGAAGATTGGAGGGTTGCCTATTATCCACGAATTGCCTAGAAGAGAGTACAAGAAGAAAGACCGTCCTCTAATTGAAGATTCAGTGTTGGTTGGAGACTGGGAAGAACTTGTGGAAACTGCCATACAGGAGGTTGAATTGCCTTTGAACCAAGTAGGCCCAGACACTCCTTACAGTTCTCCTGTACACACCCCGGTTGGTTCACGTCCTCACTCTCTTGTTGGTTCACCCCCTCACTCTCCGCCTCAACTCATGGCCGGCGTTAACGCAAATCCACCGAATCCACCAAATCCGCCGCCAGCTTGGAAAGCTAGATCACCTCTAAATCTGACCCCACCTTTGCATGACCTACCTCAAGCCTTTGAGAAGCTACTGCCCAAATTTGATCCAAATGAGAAAATCCTAGTGGATGACCACCTACAGAGTTTCTACTTGGCAATAGAAGGTCTGAGGGCTGGGGAACACGAAGATGTAGTGTGTAGACTATTCCCGCACACCCTCAAAGGAGCTGTGGCCTCGTGGTATTTTGGATGCCCGCTAACTCTATCCCAGACTGGGATACCTTCGAGAGAATGTTCAGGAGTAAGTACGCAGTCCAAAAGACTCACGCTGCCCTCATGAAAGGACTGTGTGCATTAAAGAAAGAGAAAAGGGAAAAAGTGCACAGCTTCACACAAAGGTTTGCAGCATATCTTAAAAATTTCTCTGAAACAGATAAGCCTTCAGACAAAGTACTGATCGAATACTATACTTCAGCTTTGGGTCCTGATTTAGTCATGTTTGCAAAAGGTAGGGCCAAGCCTACCTTAACAGAGACCTATGAAGAGACAGAAGTGGTGGAAGCAGAAAGAGAAAGTGTGGAGGACTATCCGGAACAATCAGGAGAGAAAGGTGCGGGAAGAAAAACCTTATTGTTCACCAAGCCTAAAGAAGAAAAGACACCAGACTATGAAAGCATGGCTAAAATGATGCAAAAGCTGTCCAATAAGATCATAGACTTAGAAAAGGAAAAAGAAGCACAGAAGTTCTTCAGGCCATATTATAAGAAAAGGGAGGATGGCAATCAGACCCAACCTCCTCCTCAAAAAACTGCATCCATGAATCTGACAGAGATAGGGATGGAAAATTTCTGTACTTTTCATCAACAGCCTCATTCCGAAAAGAACTGTCCGCAATGGATAAATTCAATGACATTGGTCATGAATCAGATGTTGGATTCAATATTAGCAGATGAAGATGAAGATGAAAAGAATGAAAATGCTGCTTCCACTTCTACAAAAGGGCAGGAGGACGAGACCATGGCATTATGGAATTCTATCTCCTTACTCGATGTAGAGGAGGAAAATACCCAGGGACGCAAAGATATCAGGGAGGCTAACGTGACAACTAGGAGCAAAGGGGCGGTTAGTGATGACAGTCTTCTGCTCCCAAAGATTCGAAGGCTGCAAAGAAATATAAAAAAGAAATTTCAAGACAAATCATTGGCTGATCAGATTCCGGAATTTACCATTACCAGCCAGGATCCGAAGCAAAACAGAACGCTGCCTAAGCCAAACGAAGAGAATGTGAGTGCTGATAAATCTCAGTCCACTAGACAACTAATCGAATATGACATTGTCGAAGATCTAAAGAAGATAAAGGCAAACATCCCGCTGTTTGAAATGTGCAAAGTACCTCAACAGAAAGAAAGGTTGTTGAAAGCACTGGAAACATCAGAAGAAAAGCTGCCCGCTGACAATCAACCTCGGGAGGAAGAAGAAATTGGGGAAGCTAGCATTGGAGGTAAGTCTAAAACTAAACATCCACCTTTCCTCTTGACGTTTGAAGTTTTTAATCATAACGTGCACAATTGTCTAGCGGACTCAGGGGCATCAATTAATGTCATGCCCATATCAGTATGTAAGAAAATAAATGGGCAGCCTAAGCCAACCACGTGGAGGGTGGTGCAGTTGGATAGGACAGACGTCAAGGTAGTTGGCGAGATGGAAGACGTTCTAATCTGCTTGGCGTCCGATGACAGAGTGTGCCAAGTTATTAACATTGTAGTGGCTGACATACCAGATGCTTACGGCCTGGTCCTGAGCAGAGATTGGTCAGCCAAATTAAATGGGTATTTCGCCACAGATTGGTCACATCTTTGGTTGTCACACAAAGGGAGTCCTAATCAAATCAAGGTTTTGAGAGAACCTCACATGAAGTACAATGTCACTCAATTGGATGGGAAGAATGTACCAGTCAAATCTGTATTGGGAAACTACTTTCTCGAGTTGGAACCGGGGAATTATCAAACGGAAGAGGCCAGCAACACATCTGACACCCAGCCTGATCTTCTTCATTTTTCTCAGGCTGATGATATTGACTGCAAAATAGTAGATTTAGCAGTAGGAGTAGATTGTTTTTCAGTAGATAATGTTTTTTGGACTTTATTTTTTTACGGATCGAAAACATTAGAGGGGTCAGGGGCCGGCTGCGTCCTTATTGATCCACAAAAAAATAAACACTTCCTGTCCTGTAGACTAGATTTTGAGTGTACTAACAATACAGCTGAGTATGAAGCACTGCTCCAGGGACTCAAGAAAGCAATTGAGCTACAGGTTAGTAATTTAAAAGTTTTTGGGGACTCAGAAATAGTTGTAAAGCAAATAAGAAATCAAATACACTGTGTTTCCCCTCATTTGAAAGCTTACCAAAACGAGGTATGGGATTTGCTAAAAAAATTTCATGCATTTAACATTATTTCAATCCCAAGAATAAAAAATGCAGCCGCTGATCTTCTAGCTACATCAGCCGCCAGATTGGTTCCCACTAATAACAAATGCTCTATTGAATTACTTTTTAGGCCATCAGTTCCCGACATGATCACCAACTTGCGAGTATTTGGCGATGATCAGCAAATAATTGAATGCTTGACAAACGAGGAGGTTTTTAAAGGAGCCATTATCGACGATGAGGAACATCAGACTGAAATGAAATATGACAATTTCATTCCCAAAGGGGTCAGGACGTTAGAGAAGATGTTTGACTTGAACGAGAAATTTAGAAGACCCGCTAATGTGAAGACGCACAGCTCAACTCTACAGTTCGAGCTAATAAATTTAGGGACTGAAACGGAGCCTAAGTTCGTGAACCTCGGCAAGTGCTGTTCACCAGCAGAAAGAGACAAGTTTCTCAGTTTGTTTAAGCAGTACAAAGATGTCTTTGCATGGACATATGCAGATTTAAAAACCTATGACACTAATATCATCAAACATATCATTCCTATTAAAGCAGGCGTCAAGCCATATCAGCAGCCGCTGAGGAAGATGCACCCAAAGCTGGAACCACTAATCCAGAGCGAAGTGAAGAAATTGTTAGATGCTAGGATTATTTTTAAAGTCCGGCATTCAGAATGGGTGTCAAATTTGGTGCCAGTCAAAAAAAAGTCGGGAGAAATCAGACTGTGCGTCGACTTCAGAAACTTAAACCGCGCATCAGACAAAGACAATTATCTGGTGCCTCCCATGGAGCAACTGCTACAGATGGTTTCTGGTTCTGAATTGTTTTCATTGTTAGACAGATTCTCGGGCTACAACCAAGTGTTAGTGGCTGAGGAAGATAGATTGAAAACAACATTCAGAACTAAATGGGGAACTTTCGCATATAGAAGAATGCCTTTTGGCCTAATTAATGCTGGCGCGACATTTCAGAGAGCTATGGACATAGCTTTCCGAGGACTGATTGGGTGAAGTGTGGTGGTCTACCTTGATGACATAACAATATTTTCAAAGAAAAGAGGGGAGCACACGTTCCACCTAAAGCAAATATTTGAGCGCTGTCGGAAGTATGGCATTTCCCTAAATCCTAAGAAGTGCGTATTCGCGGTCACAGAAGGCAAATTACTGGGGCATATAGTGTCAAAAAGAGGTATATCTATAGACCCAGAAAGAATCAAAGCCATTGAACAAATTCCCATGCCCCATAATAAAAAAGGGATGCAATCCTTCATGGGAACGATAAATTTCGTGCGTAGGTTTGTGCCTGATTTTGCCCAGACTGTTAAACCACTACAGCAGATGGTCAAGCAAAACGCACAGTTTAAGTGGACTGAGACCGAAAAGAAGGCTTTCAGTAAAATCAAGACTGTTGTTGCACATGCGCCTTCTCTGAAAAGTCCAGACTTTGACAAGGACTTCATTGTGTATACATTTGCGTCCGATGATTCATTGGCAGCCGTACTTACGCAAAAGGAAGATGGGGGTGATGAATTCCCAATTTCTTTTATGAGCACTGGGCTACAAGGGGTTGAATTAAACTACCCAGCCATTGATAAGCAGGCATACGCAGTATTTAAGGTAGTAAAGCAATTCAGGACTTATATACTAAAAAATCGTACCAAGGTAATAGTCCCTTAACCAGCTATAAGATCCCTTCTCATTAAAAAAGAATTAGGAGAAAGAAGGGGCAACTGGGTAACAACGCTTCAAGAATACGATCTTGAATTCAAGCCAGCTACTATAGTAAAAGGTCAAGGGTTATGCAAACTGATGACTGGGAAGACAAACAATGAAGAACAAGCATGGAAAGATGAAGCTGATTTGCATGTAACGGATGTTTGCCCTTTATTCACAGCTCCTGAATTGTGGTATAGAGATCTTGTGCACTACTTGCAGTCAGGGGTGTTACCGGAACATTGGAGTTCCAAACAAAGAAGAGCTCTGCGTTTGAAATCAGCTTCCTATCAAATCGTAGAAGGCGTATTGTTCAGGAAAAACTATGATGGAGTCCTCCTGAGATGCTTGGAGAAAGAAGATGCTGAGAAAGTAATGTCTGAATTGCACGATGGCACGGCTGGGGGACATTATTCAGGGGACACTACAGCCCACAAGGTTCTCAGAGCTGGTTACTACTGGCCAACACTTTTCAAGGATGCACATGCACACGTCAGAAAATGTGATACTTGCCAAAGATGTGGTGGAAGACAACCTAGAGCAGCAACACCTCTAAAGCCGGTAATGATCACAGAGCCTTTTGAACAATGGGGAATAGACGTCATTGGAGAAATAAAGCCAAATTCTTCCCTACTGCACAAGTATATTCTTACTGCAACTGATTATTTCACTCGTTGGGTCGAGGTTATCCCATTGCGCAAGATAAACGAAGATGAAGTTATTAGCTTCTTACAAGATCATATCATGACCAGGTTTAGAGTTCCAGTTTCGTTAGTTTTTGATAATGCTAAATACTTTTCAGCCATTAAATTGACTGCATTTGCTCATGAGAAAGGGATAAAATTACATTACTCTGCTAACTACTATCCGCAAGGGAATGTCCTAGCTGAATCCTCCAATAAGAACCTCATTAGAATCCTGAAGAAGACTGTCATAGAAAACCAGCGAAGTTGGCACTCAGCCTTGCCAAATGCCCTGTGGCTGACAGAGTTACCCCCAAGTCTGCAGTAGGAGTGTCACCCTATACCCTTGTGTACGGAAAGAAAGCCATCCTGCCTCCCAATATTCTGCTACCGTCTTCCATATTAGCTCAAGAGTCTAGGGGGTCGGATGATGAGGTTCTGCAAATAAGAATATATAATCTCCTAAAAGCAGAAGAAGCCAGATCCAAGGCTAGAGAACGTTTCAAACAACAGCAGGAGGTAGTCAAAAGATGGTTTGACAAACATAAAGCTGGGAAAAAGGACTTTGAAGTAGGAGACTTAGTCCTTAAGTGGGACCACCCCCACGATGAAAAAGGAAAGCATACCAAATTCCAGCAGTTGTGGGTATGTCCGTTTCAAGTCACAGCAAAACTTGGCCCTGCTACTTTTATGCTACAAGATTTACAGGGATGGGAAGAGAACTTGCCAGTTAACGGTTTGGTTCTCAAGCCTTACTTTTCTTGAAGTTTCTTTGAATTTTCTGTTTTTGTACATAAATAAGTTGTTTGTTGCCTTTTGAGTCATGTTTTCTTTTGGTTTAATTTAAGTCTTTTTGGTTTCAATAAAGGGGCGTAACTTGTGGTTAGTTGGGGGACACCAAAATCTCTGGGAATGGTAGACTTTCTGAGTAGTCAGACTGTGCGTTGCTATGTGAATTTCTTCCAATCTAATAGTTTTCTCGAAATCTCTGTGTGTATTGAAGTCCTGCTTAAATCCCTACAAGATAAACCGGATCCAAAGAGTCTAGAATACTATGTTGAGGCTCTGTCCACTTTACACTTAAAAGTCTAAGGGGCGATAACAGGGGACCCATGGAGAAGAGCAAGATGAACAGAGTGTTAAATATAAATGATCCCATGCCAAGAAACAAATGCCAAAAGGCTGATAAGAGTCAGAATTCCTATGAAGACACCATGCATCAAAGCAAAAGCTGAATCATAAGTACTAAATTGCCGAAGCATCCTCTCCGCCCGTGAGCTGAAACATTAAGCACACCACTCACACAAAAGGGCACTATGGGATAGATGATCCTGAATTTAAATTCAGTAAGAAAGGCACGCATTAAGACTCGTATGAAAGGGGACAAAAGTCCAAAAGCACAAAAGTTGCTAAAATGGCATGGGAATGAGGAACAAATGAACATCTCTGTTCATCACCTGCTACAATCCTGTGGTGTCTAATGCTGTCAGCCACCTGAAAGCAAATTAATAATGAACTCATTTTTGGCCTCAGCAGAGTTATCCGGACTTGAAGGTCTTGGTTTCCACCTCCCACATTGGACTAGCATCAATGATTAAGGTACACACTTCTGTTATTGAGAAATCTGTATAGCTGGAAGAGTTCAATGGATGTGTTTCTGCGGAACAGTCTGCTGTTCGAAGAGAAATCACCCAGAGATCTAGGTTCACCAGGGAATCGCCAGTTGTTGCTCCCACAACTTTTTCTCCCCAATTTTAATTTTTTACTTAAACTCTGGGCCCCTCCTCATCAATTTTTTGCGTGGTGATTGTTAAAAGCTTGATCCTCTATGGCATATCTGTTTTCGTTGCACTTTGAAAATAGATGTCCGCAGGTTTATATGTGCCTCGTTCTTTTTGGTCTGAGTCATGAGTGTCTGTTTTACTGGCCGAAGAGAAGGAAAAACTTTGTTCTTTTGAGTTGCCTTTCTATGAAGGAGCGAACCTAGCTGTGCCCGAGCCTTAAAGCGGTTTGAATCCTCGATTTTTTCTATAAATCGGGCCTCTTTTGTTGTTAGATCGGAAGCTGCGAAGTTCCAGCTCATCCGCCATTGCGGCTCCTAGATCAATTTTTTTCGCCCGAAGTATGATCCATTCGACGCCCGATTCGTTTGGTTTAAATCGCTTGTCCATAAGTTTCCACTCGCCCACCGTTGCAGCCAGGAGGAGATAGTTGGCTTCCGATTCAAGTATCATCCGACATCCGACCTTGTCTTCCCCCGCCCGAACTAAGTTTTTCCACCTCGTCGCCTGTCTCCGGCCATTGTTGTGTCCGCCGTTGTGGATGAGCCACCCTTCCTGGTTCCCGAAGCACTCTTCCCCCCGACGTCCGATTCTCACCTTTTCGCCCGTGTTTTCGAGCACCCGATCCTTGTACTCCTCCACCGTTGCGGCACCTGAAGTCTCGTCTCATCTGATGCAGAAGTTGGCCGAGCGCCGATTATATTTTCGCCCACCCAAAGCTTAATCAATACCTTGTCCGGGTGAACTTGGCTAGTCTCTTGCGGATTTACAATGCTGGGCAGAGAAGGTTTAATGTTTAAAAAACTCCCCTTTGCAGCAAATAATGCATTGTAATTGTTTGCAGAAGGAATTCGGTGCTACTGAAGCGACCATGGGCTAAGACTTAGCTTGTTCGGACCGGAACCGGCACGATCACAAGGAAGGCAAAATGCAGAAAAAGACAAAGCAACCTAGAGCGGAGGAAAGGACAAAACAAACGAATGACAGAGGCACCGACGAGGAAGACTCATCAGTTACTGGTCAGAAGATAAACGCTCATAGAGAATGATTGGGAAAACGCAACGGCCAGAAGAGGAAGCTGAAACGTTGAAGATGCTGGAGAGTCACACGCTGAGAGGCAGCCCAAGGGGCAAGAGTTGTAGTTTAAATATTTGGAAGTAGGACTGAAATGGGGCTTTTTCCCCTGGAAAATTTTGTACATGTTTGCTTGTAAAAGGAACTACTTCGTTTTGCAAAGGAAACTGCAATTTGGTCTATCGGAGAGAGTGTGAAGTGGAATGTATCAATGCAACTCAATGAATAATGTTGAAGAGGAACTAGTTCGTTTTCAGCTGTGTTTCATTTGCTGTAAGAGTATTTAATGTTCTGAACCTATGTTCTGGTTAAATGTTCTTCAGTAGTTTCTGGGATATTTTTTCACCGTGAGCAATAAATGTTGTTATAAAATGATCGGCTATCTGGTTATTTAAATATCTGTAAGCGTTCATGTACTTTAGGGGAAGTATCAGCTATCTGTGTTTCTTTTTAATGTATGTGAAAATGTATTGCTCATTCAAAATGATAATCTTGCTCCCTAGGGATAGTTTAGATAGTTAGTTTATTTCTTTTGTGTTGGTCTGGTTGCTCGTGAGCAAAAGACGAGAGGTAAGAACCTGCACATCACTTTGTGACCGCTCCCTGCACCTTGATCGCCCTGCATTTAGTTAGGCACTTGCATATCATTTCTTTAAGTCAAAAATGCAAATTCTGGTGGACCGGGCCGCAACCAGTAAAACCCTTGTTTGTTACTTTGACCTACGGTAGCCGGACCGTAAACCGGACGGATTCCCTATACCAAACAGTCAACGGGCTAGTTGGGAACGTTGATTGGGGAGAATCCGTTACTGTTGTCGCCTGCGAATTTCCAGGCCTCAACAAAACCTTAGTCATTGTTGACATGGACATTAAAAAACATTTTTTTGTAACTAGTTGTATTACGACGTGTAATCATTCAAACATCACCAAACATATTTAATTATGAAAGGTTAAGCATCAAATAAAAATGGCCTAGAGAAGGAGAATTCAATAGATGGGAAGTGTTTGAAAAGTTACTTATGCATTAATTTGAAGCAATAGACTTATGTTTGTGCCATAAAAGAAAGCTTGTGCTTTTATGCACATTCATTTTGAAGGATATGTACTAAATAAACCTTAGTCATTGTTGACATGGACATTAAAAACAATTTTTGTAACTAGTTTTAATAATGTGTAATCATTCAAACATCACCAAACATATTTAGTTAGGAAAGGTTAAGCATCAAATAAAAATGGTCTAGAGAAGGCAACACATGGGAGGTGTTTGAAAAGTTGCTTGATGCATTGTGGAATGGACACATGGAAGGTGTTTGAAAAGTTGCTTGATGCATTGTGGAATGGGAGATTGAGGAAGGCCTGGAACTAGATTGGGTTTAAACCTAACTGAGAAGACGACTATGGTTGGTAGTATACTTGGAGTCAAGCCACCAGTTTAAGGTGGCTTAGTACCAAACAAGTAAAACCAGTGGGAATTTTGAATTATTTTTTCTACTACCATGGGTTTGCTCTTATTCGAGTTAGGGTTAAACTTGATTTTTTTCTAGGTATTTGTCTTGTTTGTGAGTTTTTTTATTCATGTTGTTTATGTGAGGTGGGGTTTCGGTGGATATTATGTGGCCCTTTCCTCAAAGTCTTTTCAGAATGTGGGAGAGACGACTCTGATGGCGATAAAAGAGTCTCTTGTTATGCAGTCAGTTTGACAGACGTCAAACTTTTTCCAGACACCTATTTGTAATGGTCAACGGTATGGGGGTTAACCGAGGTAGGGATTGGAGGGTAGTTGGTAGTAGTTCTTCTCCGTCCCAAGATGTTGGGTCTAGGGTTTTGGAAAATCTATGTGAACAAATTGTATTTTCTCCTCATAAGGTGGTTTTTGGTATTAGTACGTGTTTACCAGCTAGAAAAATTATAGATCCCTCCTGTGATAATGGGGAAGTTTTGGAAACTAAGGCTTGAGATGTGGGTTTGAAGTAGAGGAACTCTTTGGGTGGTGAAAAAGTGCAAACTCGAAGGAAGATTAAGTTATAAAAATACCGAAAGGGTAGGGTGTTGTGTGTGATAAGGAAATATGTCACCCTTGAGATGGTTCAGGGTTTGAGTACGAGGGATCTGTTAGGAAAATTTGAATAATTAAAATGAGCAAGATTGAGATTTTGGATTGGATTACTTGTGTTTGGAATTCATTGATTCATCATGTTTCGAGGGTCATCATGTTGGTTAATGAATGGCTCTATTTTCATTTTACATCAATGGAGAGCATACAAAATTATAACTTCGATATATTGGGTCGTCGGTGTGGGATCACTGGTTTTTATGTAACTGGCATCCTGCTTTTAACCCTTGGAAAGAAAAGCACCAAAGAAGGCATCTTTCGGCTTTGTTACCAGGTTGGCCACTTCATTGTTAGACTTTTCGTGCCTTTCTGGAGTTGGGGAATTCGATTGGTAAGTTTATTATGGTTGAAGAAGAGACAATACTATCAAATGATAGGTGTATGCCTAGGATTCTAGGTGATGTGGATATGACAGATGGTTTGTTAGAGAGTAGTGAGGTTAGGTGGGATAGCGATGTTTTTTCTCAAAGGCTTAACTATTGGCATGTTCCATTTTAGTTTTTCAACTGTCACAGGACAGGACATCTGTGTTATAATTGTTCCAAATCCTTCAACTTGGATTCGAAGGTTTCTTCACTTCAAGAGGAGGCAGATGAGTTGGGGGACAACATCTCCTTTTTTATGCCTTTGGACGGGGAGCCGGCTCTCCAATTTATGGGTGAGTTTCGTATCTTCTTACCCCTTTTACTTAATTCTCTTTCAGGAGATAAAATTTTCGGGGAAATTTCATTGCTAAAGTCGAAGGGGCAAAAGGTTGTTTCACCCAAGCAGGTGGTCCAGAAGAATTTATTCCCTGCACTGCCTAATCCTCCTATAAGGATTGAGACCTTGGAGAATAGGAGTCACAATTCTCTAGTTCCATGTGAGGTGATGTATCCTAACCATAATTTGGGGGAGGGGACGATGGTTGGGGAGCAATTTGTGACATCAACTTGTGCTTTAGATATATGTCTTTCTTCTTATCCTATTGTGGAGAGACTATACTCTCCTATCTAGGAGCATACTCCTTCAAGAGTGGAGGAATCTTGTATCATGTTTGCTTGATACTTATGTAGGGATCCAAGGTTGTAAAGATTAGAATGACCAAACCATTCCTATCTTGTCTATTAGGCATCAGAATGCAACATCTCAAAAGAATCCTAGACAAAAAGATGGGCACTGAACCTAGGGATTTTGGAAAGTGAATTAACCCTAAGGTTTCATCTATCATGTCTATCTCTGCGGCATTATCTATGGATTCCCCTGTGTTGATCAATTTGGGGCCCATCAAGGAGTGTATTAATGCTTATTCTATCCTTCAACATACGAGGGATTAACAGTTTTCCCAAAAGAACTACCTTTAAGACACTCCTAGAGAGGGTTGGGCCGAATGTTTTCTACCTCTAAGAGACTATAGCATTAGGAGTGTGGCTTCTAAGTTCTTTCTTAAGATCAAACCTTCTTGGAAATGTTGTGGTGTTGATGCTAATGGTTTGTCAAGAGGATTTTTAGTGGCATGGAACACCATTCGGGCTAATTTTGCCCCATATCTTCTGTAGGTACTAGGATGTCATGTAGACACAAGGGATTGGATCATCTTGTTAATATTCTTAATATCTATGCTCCTTATAACACTAGAAATGTATTTTAGGATAAGGTGAAGGTTGAGGGTTTGTTAGATAACCCTTCACTTATTGCAGTAGGTCATCTCAATTTAACATTGACGGTTGATGAAGTTTGGGGATCAAAGGTGGTGTCCGATCCATTTGCTTTATCCTTGAAGGAGATTTTTGAGTCGTTTGATTTGATTGATGTTCTTTCGACAGTATTATCCTTGATGTAAATATTATATTTTCCCGAGTCAAACAGTTAGATTTTAGAAAATGTGTGCCATTGTAAGAGGATATGATCCTCTTAGATATTTGTGCAAGAGTGTAGAGGATAGTTGGTGACAAATTCAAATTGTTAAGGGACAGATTGATTTGGTGTGGAGCGCCCAAGAACAGCGAGTTAGGAAATCTAGTTAATCAGATGAGATATGGTTAAAACTTAGAAGGTAAGCAATTTGAGTATGCCATTTAACTATCGATTTCAGATGTGGAAGTCGTATAGGTGCCATGAATGATATACTGTTGGTACATATAGATTCCTGCTATGTTACCAGAAACGTGACGGCAGCTCACGTTTTCCAGAAAAAAAAACACAATAGAAACGACAACGAGACGAAAACCGACGTTTTCTACGGTCATTTCCGTTTCTAGAGTTGAAAAAGCATTTCTTCAAAAACGAATCGTTTCTCTTGGTGTTTTTTTCAGAAACGGCTTTCAGTTTTTGTGTGAACTCGTCTGGTTTCATTTCGTTTCTTGTTTTGGATCAGAAATGAACAATGGTTGATTGTTAACTTCTCCAGAACGCAAAAGGTAAGTTGGTAGATAAAATTTAATGATAATTAAAGTACAATTCTTTGTCCGCTTAGCATTAAGCTTCTTTGGTTGAGCCTGCCCAAATCGATATTCAAAGATGGTTTTGCAGAAGATTGTTTCCTCGCCCCAGTCCATGGAGGGGTTGCAAAGCAACCAAGACATACTATGGAGTGATTGGGGTTTTCAAATGCCCAAACTTAGGCATTGGTTGGAGTATTCGACTACAAGGGTTGGAGAAAATATGAGCGATGTGGACTTCAGATCCGGAGGATTCGATGGCTTGAGCATAACAATCGCTCCAAACATGAAACTAGTGATATGGGTTGTACTATATATTCTGTTGATTGGGCGTTGTAACGAGAAGAAGAACCAAACTGGGCATGCAGTTCTCCATGGGTTAGGGACAATTTGAGCGATGTGGACTTCAGATCCCAAGGATTCGATGGCTTGACCATAACAACTGCTCCAAACAAGAAACTAATGATATGGGTTGATTTCTTTGCAGCCCAAGATGGATTCCATGCTATACATTCTACCGATGGGGCATGTAACGAGAAGAACCAAAATGGGCATGCCATTCTCCATAATAAATAGACCCTGGGATGACACCGAATATTAATCCATTCCGTTGGAGATAACTTGAGGGAGCTCTCAGACTATGTTATTGGCTTAATTTCATATGCAAATGAGAGGTATGAATCTCATTTATTTGAATCTTAAGTTTAACTAATTAAATTAGATTTAATTTGAAGTTTCATTTTTATCATATTGGTTTCAGTTTAAAAAAAAACACCTTGACCAGGGAGATATAATCTAAAATAAAAGAGAAGCTTTTGCATGCCAATCCAGAATGACCAACGGTTACAAAGAAGGATAACCCAGACTTAAAGATGGAATCCCCAATCCAATGGTCAAAGTGCCTAAGGCAAGCTCCCCTATCCTCCGTTGATCCCGATACCTATCTTTCAACGTTACTAAGATTAAAATGGATTATTTATTTAAACATCCCAAGTTTTATTAGCTCCTTAATAGTTCCTTGCAACTCTTCAGTTTAGTTTGTAACGACTCATTTAGAGTATTATGTCCCTCTCTTTAGAGCAGCATTAATTAGTGGGTGTGTTTAGTATCCTTCCAGCAATGACGCCATTCTCCCAGTATTCTCCCTCCCCTTTGAGCCCGCGGAAGAGGGCTCTACCCTTTTCACTAAAGAACGTAACCAATAGAGTTTAATTCTGGCAGATTTATATAAGTTTGGGTCTTAGTCGTTTGCAATTTCATTTTGAAAGTCAGTAAAGTGGCTTATATTTCAAGAACTTCTTTACTAACGTGAAAACGTTAATTATGTGTTTTTGAAATTTTTTGAGAAATGTGGATATTACACTGTTATATTGTTTGAAAATGTTTATGGAAAGACAAACTAAGAATTTTACATCTCATTTATCATTTTTATTATGAAATTTATGTTGTAATGGATAGACTGTAGATTGCCACAAATTATGGAACAAAGAAACCTGCATTTGGGCAGTTTCTATAGCTTAGTCATTGCATCTTTATACTTTACATGTTAAAAATTGTGGACTTCAAAAAATTATTTGTTAGAAGGAATATTGTCTAGGATAGTTTTAGGTTGATTTTGGAAGCTTGGTTTTTGCTAGGTGGGAATGGCCTCTCATGTTTGGCAAGATGTTAGATTTTAGGATTTTTTAATGTTTATTTTTAAAAATATGTGCAATTTTATATTTTTTCAAAAATATTATATTTGTAATTTTTATATTTATGCATTTAAATTTTATAGCATAAAATTATATTATTTTAAATATTGACATTTTTTATTTGCGCAAACTATATATTTATTCTAACTCCACACAAGATTCTTGGTCTTCATAGACTTGTATGTGTCACTAGTTGATTAACATTATCTCTATGAAGACTCAGTATATCTAATCAACATTAGCTCTTCATTCATAAATTAGTGGCACCCTCTTCCACTAGTGGATCATAGTGTTTTATTAAAAATGACATAACAAGTTGACATTTGCTTTAGTTGCCTACGTAATATTAATCAAAAAATGACATAACAAGTTGACATTTGCTTTAGCGTAAGTAATATTAATCAAAATGGAAGTAGGTGTTGTAAGAGGCTTGTAGCTCTACTTCACCTTCCTTTTTGTTTTTTTCTCTCTCCTAGTTTCTTGTATGGAAACCTGAAAACTTCAAAACTTCGTTTCTTGTGCCGTACGTTCTCGTTTCTCGTTTCGCGTTCCGTTTCCCGTTTCTCCGTTTCTGGTAACATAGGATTCCTGTATCACAAACGCATTCCGGTACTGATTCCTGCAGCGTGCTGTCTGGAAGTCGTATAGGTGCTATGAATGATACACTGTCGGTACATATAGATTCCTGTACCACAAACGCATTCCGGTACCGATTCCTGTAGCGTGCTGTTCAAATCCGGTACTGTTTCCTTAATTCCTGAGGAATGATCTTGAATTTCTGTGTCAATGACCGAATGCTTCACTATTGTATGTTGACAAATTGAATCTAATTGCAAAGTATAGTTGCCAGAAAAAAATGTGGGCTAGGTAAATGTTGAAATAATTGGATCATGGTTTGAAATTGGTGGTCCAGAAATAAAGATCATTGGAGATATATCTTTGAAGTATGATTATCAAGTTAATACAGGTAGGTGTTTGCAGAAAAAGCAGGCCCATGTATGTAGGTCTGCATTAATTTCAAAGGGCACGAGAGAATTGAGAGACAATAGGAAGGTTCGGGAAAATAGGATTTTAAAATCCCTTGAAAATGGGAATTGAGCAACAAAAGTTAGAGAATTTCAAGGAAACGAGAGAATTGAGAAACAATACCAAGGCAGAAGTCAATATGGATGGAAGGGGACTTGAGAAACAGAAAGGCATATCCATCCTAAGTCAAGATGAATGAGAACTGAAACGAGATGCAACAGGAGGCATATATATCCTGTTAAGTCAGTAATTTTTCCATCCAATTTTGGCTTGACTTCTTAAATTTTTGGTTTGTTTCTCATTAAGCTTTTGTTTTAAGTTTTAATTTTGATCTCCTTTAGGAGTTCTCTTGATGATTTGATAGTTTTTGGGCATACTTTTCATAGGTTTATTTGATTTGTGGTCTTTTGCATTTTTAAAAGGGGTTAAAGAAGGTCATATTATTAAAAAATTGATTCATTAAAATGTATTTGGAGATCAGTTGAACTTGATTTTTAACCTAGCAGTTTTCTAAACCCCCGACAAATTAGCTGAAAATTGAAAAACAGTGAAAATTTAGCATGGCAGTTATTATTGTAGCGCTGGACAAAATTTTAACAAAGGGCGCGCTACAAGAATATCGCGGCCCTTTGTTTTTTCAAATTTCAAACAAATTTTGATCATGATTGCAGTATGTGAAGGTCTAATCGCATTGTGTGAGTGGTTTAACACGTGTTTACTGCAGTTTAAACAAGATTTCAGGTGGTTATCAGTCTCGCAACCAAACAAGTCCATCATTGCTTATGATGCGGAGTCAGTTGAACAAAAATCAATAAATCTCGGTATAAACTGGCGTGTTTTACATTTTACACACATTATCAGAGTAAATGAGGCTTCGTGAAGTAGAGTTAACTGCGTGAAAGGAGGAATTTGTTTCTGTGGAGAGGAGACAGCGTTATTTTAGCCAGCGAAAATTAGGGCTTCCTAATTCGCTTACTTGCAGTCAAGGAAATTACATGGAGACACCTGTACGCGTATGGAGAGACCGTTGATAACCCAAAATGAAGATTTAAGCCGTGGCAGTTGAGTAATTGACAGGTATCTTAATACAAATCC
>LPNX010680849.1:676001-686910 GCA_001517045.1 Pseudotsuga menziesii | reverse complement strand
TGCTGCACAAGAGATAGCAGGCCATAAGATCATTGAGTTGAAGAGTAATTTTATCCCTAAAGGTTTAGTGCCTTTAGAAAGAATTTTTACCAAGGATGACACTCCATCAAAGCCAGTAGTCCAATCTTCAGAAGACAATGTACTGGACTGCAATATTGGGACTGCAGAAAACCCAAGAATGGTAAAAATTTCTAAATCTCTGACAGCTGAGCAAAGGAGCAGATATATCAAGCTTTTGAAAGAACATGTGGATGTATTTTGCATGGTCCTATGAAGAATTAAGAACCTATGACACAGCAATCATTCAGCATAAGGTTCCCTTGAAGCCCAATGTCAAGCCTTTCCGACAGAAATTGAGAAGGATAAATCCAGCCTTATTCCCGGTGATTGAAAAAGAGATAAAAAAGTTACTGGATGCTAAGATAATAGTGCCTCTCAAGTACTCTTCCTGGGAGAAGAACAGGATTGTGAGTCTGCTGAAAATGAGTTTGCTGCACAAGAGATAGCAGGCCATAAGATCATTGAGTTGAAGAGTAATTTTATCCCTAAAGGTTTAGTGCCTTTAGAAAGAATTTTTACCAATGATGACACTCCATCAAAGCCAGTAGTCCAATCTTCAGAAGACAATGTATTGGACTGCAATATTGGGACTGCAGAAAACCCAAGAATGGTAAAAATTTCTAAATCTCTGACAGCTGAGCAAAGGAGCAGATATATCGAGATTTTGAAAGAACATGTGGATGTATTTTGCATGGTCATATGAAGAATTAAGAACCTATGACACAGCAATCATTCAGCATAAGGTTCCCTTGAAGCCCAACGTCAAGCCTTTCCGACAGAAATTGAGAAGGATAAATCCAGCCTTATTCCCGGTGATTGAAAAAGAGATAAAAAAGTTACTGGATGCTAAGATAATAGTGCCTCTCAAGTACTCTTCCTGGGTTGCAAATCTTGTACCTGTCAGGAAAAAGAATGGCGAGATTAGACTGTGTGTTGACTTCAGGAATCTCAACAGATCTTCATTAAAGGACAACTACCCTCTGCCAAAGATTGAACAGGTTTTACAGCAGGTTGTGGGAGCTCAGAGGATTTCCATGGTGGATGGATTCTCAGGGTACAATCAGATTGCCATGCACCCTGATGACAAAGAAAAAACATCATTTACCACCCCCTGGGGGACTTTCATGTACGATAAGATGCCCTTTGGTCTGATAAACGCTGGAGCAACCTTTCAGAGGGCAATGGACATTGCATTTGTAGGTGAGAAAGATAAATTTGTTGTCATTTATTTAGATGACATCACTGTGTTCTCACAGTCTGATGATGAGCACTTAAAACATTTGAGGCAAACTTTTCAGAAATGCAGAAAATTTGGACCGTCTTTAAACCCCAAGAAATCTCATTTTGCTGTACAAAAGGGCAGATTGTTGGTTCACTTGGTGTCTGCTGATGGCATCAGAATTGATCCGGAGAGAGTCAAAGCAATACTGAAGATTAGTTTGCCCAGGAGTAAGAAGGATGTGCAATCATTTATCGGTAAGATAAATTTTCTGCGGTGGTTTATTCCTAATTTTGCTGAAACCATAAAACAAATCACAGCTATGTTAAAGAAAGACCAAGAAGTCAAGTGGACTGTTGAAGCAAAGGCAGCATTCGAGAAAATCAAGGTGGCTCTAACTGAAGCACCCATGTTAGTAAGTCCTGATTTTACCAAGGAGTTCCTTACTTTTTCTTTTGCTTCAGCAGATACAATTGCAGCTGTCTTGCTCCAGAAAAACAAGGAAGGACTAGAGCAGCCCATTGCCTTCTTTAGTAAAACTCTCAAGGATTCTGAACTGAAGTACAGCATTCTGGAAAAACAACCCTATGCTCTAGTGAAGGCTCTGAAATTTTTCAGAATTTATATCCTGCATTCAAAGGTAATTTCATTCGTTCCAAATGCTGCAGTAAAGGATATCTTGACACAGCCTGATAGTGAAGGAAAGAGGGGAAAGTGGATTGCCAAGATTATGGAATATGAGGTGGAAATCAGACCTACTAAGCTGGTCAAAGGACAAGGATTGGCCAAATTGCTGGCTGACTCAAATTGTCAAGCACTAGGATTACATGTTATGGCAGAAGAATCAACACCTGAAGAAAAGCAAGCAGCACTTGAAAAAGAAAGGATCATGGACTCTTATTCATCTTCAGATTGGTATGCTGATATTGTTTATTTCTTGATATTTTTGCAATGCCCAGAACACTTAGATAGGAAGGCTGTCAGGTCTCTGAAACTGAAAGCTACAAAATACTGTCTAGTTGAGGATCAATTGTTTTGGAAAGACCCTGGAGGTATCTTGTTAAGGTGCTTGGATCAAGCTGAAATAGGGGAAGTAATTTCAGAATCTCATGAGGGAGCCTGTGGAGGGCATAAATATTGGAAAGCTACAGCATATAAAATTTTACAAGCTGGATACTATTGGCCTTCCCTATTCACAGATGTTTACCAGCAAGTAAGAGCTTGCATATCCTGTCAAAAATTTGCAGGTAAACAGAAATTATTATCCTTGCCATTGAAGCCTTTTGCAGTCAATGCCCCTTTTCAGCAATGGGGTCTGGATTTTATTGGAGAGATAAATCCAGCATCTTCCGGACAGCATCATTGGATTCTGACAGCCACAGATTTCTTCACAAAGTGGGTAGAAGCCATTCCTACAAGGAATGCTACAGATAAGATGATTATGGAGTTCATTGAAGACAATATCCTGAGTAGATTTGGCTGTCCACACAGATTAATAACTGATAATGCCAAAGCATTCAAATCCAAGGCAATGGTGGCCTTCTGTGAAAAAAATGACATTATTTTGAAACATTCAACTCCCTATTATCCTCAGGGAAATGGCCAGGCTGAATCATCTAACAAGAATGTCATTCAAAGCATCAAGAAATTGCTGAAACATAACAAAAGGTCTTGGGATTCAATGCTGAAATATGCATTGTAGGCAGATAGAATCACTGTGAAGCAGGCCATTGGTACTTCTCCTTATCAGCTGGTTTATGGCACAGAAGCAGTGTTCCCTGTTCAGCTGGGGATTCCAGTAATGAAATTCCTCCAGAACTCTCAAGAGGAGCCAGATGACATGCAAAGGAGGATCTTTGAAATGATAGAACTACAACAGCATAGAGAGAAGGTGGACAAAGAAGCTCAGCTGTACAGAGCTAAGGTAAAAAACAGGTTTGACAAAAGAATTAAAGAGCATACCTTTTCAGAAGGGGAGTTGGTTTTAAGATGGGATGCAAGAAAGGAACAGAAGGGCAAGCATGGCAAATTTGATAATCGTTGGTTTGGCCCTTTTCTGATATCTAATTTTTTGGAAAATAATACATTTATCTTGCAGTCCCTGGAAGGTGAGGGGTTACCCAACACTGTTAATGGGCGATTCCTCAAGCATTTCTACAGTTTATGAGATCATTTTCACTCTTCATTGTACATACCGGTGTGAGTGAGGTTGAATAAAGACTCCTTAGCCCAATGGAAGTTTTCAGATAGGTGAATAAAAGACAAAAGGCACTGGTCTACAGGTTCTTGAAGCCTCACAGGGAGGACTTCATCCCGCAACTGGAGCCAGATGTTAAGTCAGTAATTTTTCCATCCAATTTTGGCTTGACTTCTTAAATTTTTGGTTTGTTTCTCATTAAGCTTTTGTTTTAAGTTTTAGTTTTGATCTCCTTTAGGAGTTCTCTTGATGATTTGATAGTTTTTGGGCATACTTTTCATAGGTTTATTTGATTTGTGGTCTTTTGCATTTTTAAAAGGGGGTTAAAGAAGGTCATATTATCAAAAAATTGATTCATTAAAATGTATTTGGAGATCAGTTGAACTTGATTTTTAACCTAGCAGTTTTCTAAACCCCCGACAAATTAGCTGAAAATTGAAAAACAACGAAAATTTGGCATAGCAGTTATTCTTGTAGCGCTGGACAAAATTTTAACAAAGGGCGCCCTACAAGAATATCACGGCCCTTTGTTTTTTCAAATTTCAAACAAATTTTGATCATGATTGCAGTATGTGAAGGTCTAATCGCATTGTGTGAGTGGTTTAACACGTGTTTACTGCAGTTTAAGCAAGATTTCAAGTGGTTATCAGTCTCGCAACCAAACAGGTCCATCATTGCTTATGATGCGGAGTCAGTTGAACAAAAATCCATAAATCTCGGTATAAACTGGCGTGTTTTACATTTTACACACATTATCAGAGTAAATGAGGCTTCGTGAAGTAGAGTTAACTGCGTGAAAGGAGGAATTTGTTTCTGTGGAGAGGAGACAGCGTTATTTTAGCCAGCGAAAATTAGGGCTTCCTAATTCGCTTACTTGCAGTCAAGGAAATTACATGGAGACACCTGTACGCGTATGGAGAGACCGTTGATAACCCAAAATGAAGATTTAAGCCGTGGCAGTTGAGTAATTGACAGGTATTTTAATACAAATCCTTTTAAATGAAGAAATTGGGTTTTTCCTGTTCGAGGATATTTTGAAGAAATTGGTCGCTGCAGAAACTAGAATAGCTTTCAAAGTGAAATGTTCTCCACAAATATGACTGTTTGGAGCTATTTTGAAGAATCTCACTGAACAGAGCATCAAAACAGCATTAAATTTAAAGCAGTCAGTTCTATATTTTCGATGAACAGTTTGAAGGAAGATTGTTGATGTCTATTCTCCATTACATTCAAAAAACCCTGAGAGTGATGTATTGTGGCTTTAGTGAACTGAATGAATAGGTTTCTCTCAGACCTAATACTAATGTGAAACACAGTTTACAGGAAGCAGCTTTGAAATGACTTATAGACTGTTTTGCTATACTCATCTTTTACACAGAAAGTTTCAGTTTATTTGAGACGCTGTTGATGGTTGTCATAGCTTGTAAAATCTATGGTTTGGAGAATAATGATCAAATGCTTGGAAGACATGTTGGCTTTTATGTACAGGATTTGATGACATTTGCAGTGTTATGGTGCTCTTATGACTATTTTTTTTTATAAACTGATCTCCTCTCACAGCTTACCTATATTCAGACCTAGTTTGTACTATTGTGACAAAAGAACATTAACCAGTTTATGAAGCATTGCTAAAACCTAAAGCCTGATTGTTTCTAGTTCCTGAAAGAAGAACATGGGAAAGAGTGGGAAAAGTGGTAAGGTCAACAGGGCTGAGCCCACTGACCTGACCTGGATTGAGAAGCTTCCAGACTGTGCAGAATTATTTCAACAAGCAGGGTGGCTCAAGTTTTTCAGGAAGATAGATGGACACAATGCTCAGGTGTCCTGCAAGTTTGCTCAGGGACTTAAGGATGATATGGTCATGATGGATGCTTTGAAATTCAAGCTGACTGTGGAATTAATTGCAGAAGCTACTGAGATTAGTAATGAAGGAGAGCATTGGTTCAAAAAGTTGCCTTTTGAGTTTGAACCACAAAGGTACCTGTTCCCTAATGTGTCTCTTGACTGGAACAAGGGTATTCTCATTCAAAACTTCAGGAAAGAGTGGATTGAGCCCATAAGGATACCTCAAAGTTATGTGACCTGTGAAGGCAGATATTCATTTGTATTTAAATATCATTTCAGGTTCCTCCAACACATAGTAGGAGTTTCTAAAATGAACCTGCCCTTCTTCTTTTTAAAGAGCCTGCAAAAGATGTCCAGCAGGATAAAGAAACATGATGATTACACTTCCTAGTCACTTTTCCATCATGGTCTGATCAAACTGATCATCACCACAGTGCAGCAACATGAGGGTAGGACATGGAACTTCTTTCTGTTCTGGTCAGATGTTCATTCCCAGCAAGAAGATCATCAGCCTAAGAGGCAGACTGATAAGGGTAAAGTAATGATGAAAAAGTTGGGTCACACAGTCAAATCTACAAGTAAAGATGATGTTAAAGCTAAGAAGGTAACAGAGCAGGTAGCAGAACCAGTAAAGGCTGACAGTCAACTCAAAGTGGCTTCAGATTCCATTAAAAACAAGTACTCATTGTTTGCAGGAGATGAGGTGCAGCCTTGTCTGAAATTACCACCAGCAGCACATTTTGAAAAAGCCAAGACTATTGATGAAGAGAAAGATGTTGTACTTAAGGATGAAGTACAAATTAAACAAAGAAACCCCCTCACTGTATTGTCTGAGGATGAGGGGTACTTATTAGAGGATGATCAGCAAATTGATGAGGATGAGCAGCAAATTGGTGAAGTAGGGTTAAGTATTGAAACCTATGAAGAATTCCTTAGTTCAGAATGCAAAATAGCTAAACCAAGGAAGAAGAAAAGGACTGCTACTTCATACAGAAGGCCTAAAACTAGGCCAACTAATAAGTTGAGATGGAACATGAAAAAATTACTTAATCCCAAGTTGAATGCTAGACAAGAAGCTATTGTGATTGATTCTTCTTCTAATGAAGAAACAGAAATTGTTAAACAGGGCAGCAGAGGCAAGGGAAAGTCAATTGCCAAGCCTCCTTCTTTTTCTCAACCTGCAAACACAAAAAGATTACAGTTAGCAAGAGAGATTCAACAGTCCAAGATTAATTTATCTGAAATAGTGCTGGAGATAATGAATAAACTTTCAAAACAGCTACAAGATGAAGAAGCTAGAATCTGTCCTTTTGAAAGTCACGATTGGGAGGATGAAGATGAACAGATACTCAGAGAAGCAGGCATTTTGGAGGGTCCTGGTGATTCTGCAGATTACACAGACTTTTTAATGAAAGAAGAAAGTATATCAGAGATCCCAAATTTTGATGAAGAGGATGTACATGAAAGTATTCAGAAATATAGGAAACACATGAAACACCTGCAAGAAACTAATGATGGATTATTCAAAGTTAATCAAGGGCTTGTAGAAGAATTGTTGGATGTTAAAGGTCATTTCCAAGAACTAGCAGAGGTATCTAAGGAGGTTCTTAAAAGAAAAAGGATGACTGACAAACACTGTTCAGAATTAGAAGGAACAATAAAGAATCTGCAGCAAGAGAACAGAAAGCTCACTCAAGAGATGATCAAGCTGGAGCAGGAGAAAAAGAAGACCAAAAGACAACCTCAAAGGCTAGATGGCATTGACCTCCTTGTTGAGGCAGCGAAGGAGATATGAAGCAGTTATTAGTTAGTGGTTATTTTAGATAAACATTATCTTTTTGTTAAGCATTTGCTATTTTTAGCAATACTTGTAATTTTGTAAAAGTCACTTTTTACTTTACCTACTTAGTGACTCGATGGAGGTAGTTAGAGGGTAAAACCTAACTGATTTTGGAAAAACTTTCCTATTTAGATGAGATAGCAAGACATTGTTAGGGTTCTGGATTTTTGGGAGCATCAGGAGGTCTGCTAGCTGCTTGTACTATCAGACTTGTTCAGAGATAGGTACTGTAACTCTTATATACATTTTCTGATGAAATAATGTGATATATGACTCTTTCCCCTTCAGTTTGTCTATGTTGGCTTTGTTATTGAGCATGTTTTGCTTCTTAAATGGTAATTTCATTGCTAGTTAATGTATTTTTCTGGTAATGCTTATCTTTTAATGTATGAACTTCAGCATAGTCTTTTTTATTGGATCTTATGTGATATGTCAGGCATCTTTATCAGTTTATGTCTATGATTTAGTTGTTGCTTTTACTCTGAATGTATTCCCTGCATGATCTTGAAGCTTACAACCAAAAACACATAAACAAAACCCTAAACCCTAGTTTGAATTGAGTTTTTTCTCTTGAGATTGTGTTGGCTTGTTACCCTAGCCTTAGTAACAATTTCTGACACAAACATATCCCAAGGCCGAGAAGGAGGAGGAAGGCATTACACATCCCACGGGGAAGTTTAAAAAACAGAAAGTGCCCCACTTGTCGCTGTCTTCACAAAACCTTATCGAGGAAATTATTTGCAGAAAGTGCTTGAAAATGTGCTCAACGAGTGTATAAATAAAATCAAAGAAATGAGTAAAATTGATATGCATTGACATCTCAATTGTTCGTACGCAATGTGAGGATCGGAGGCTTTATGGATCAATCACTCTTCAAAAGTTCAATCTTTAATAAAGAAACTGTCAAAACTCAAAACCGTGGAGAAAATTTGCAGAAGTAAATAGGGTACACAAATCAATCAATTTCCAAGCCTGTTCATCACCGTCAGAAAGTCGCTTGCAACTAGGTTTGGTGAATAATGTTTATAACTAGCAAACTTTAGGCACCAACAGGCTTGTCATAAATCCCTACCCAAGTTTACCGTACAAAACTTGGTTAAACATTAAAGTTAGCTTCACCAATCTGTTTGCGTCAATATTTATATTAGAGGCTCCTAAGCAACTTTTTATCAAATCAGCCTTAACCAGGAACGTTTTGACATCACCAATGCTTTTGCTTCAGTGTTTATTTGCCAGGCTCGTAGCAACTTTTTATCAATCAAGCGTTGACCAGGAATGTTTAACCACGCAACTCGAGAAACGAGAGGATAAAAAAGGCCCATTTAAGGCCTGGGCACACCATTTCCCGTCTTCAGACGCACAACTAAACAAATCAAAGGCCACACCTTTCTAAAATTCTAAGACTCATCAATAAATGAATATCTTATAAAAACAGTACGTGACATAACTGATTTGAACCTTCAAACAAAGAGAACAATTTTTACATAGAAATCTAGCTGTCTTGAAGTATGAAAGCGAGCGAGATGCAATAACTGTACGCTTAAAAAGGAATCGTTGATCTGAATGGTCCACATGAAACTTAAAATTTTTAGAATCACGTCATTTTCACACGTGATGAAATACAAACTCATAAATCATGAAGCTCCATTCTAAAGCTCAATAAAGCATGCATTTCTCACGTATGTCTGATATATATGTCGGATACCACTTAATTTCGCAGAAATTCAGATTTCATGCTACCCCTTCCAACAGATCTCGGGGTGAGTACTCCAGTGTATGATAAGCATTTATACAGCTTCGAATCAAAACTTAAAATGGGGTATAGAAAACTTGCATTTCTTCCAACGGATTGTTTTTGGATGTTTCCAAAAGAAATTGGATAAGTCGACGGGTTTATTGTTTCATATTTACACATTTAGCGAGAATCTCTCAAGGGGTGGCCACATTTTCTTTTGCTAAAGGAGCTATTTCTTCTCCCTCTTCGCCAGACTCACTCCCTGCAACTTGCAGGCTCAGCAAAACCTCCTCCCACTGCCGGGCTGGTGCCTGCTTTCAAGATAATAAATATAGCTGAGATAATCTCAAGAAATATATAGAAGTCATGCCAAAATATCCCCGTTTATTTAGTCTTAAAACGATAGGCATAATAGGAGCATAAAATGGAGCAAAATAATATTGTTTTAAGCAAGAGTATACAAACAACCCATTCTAAACCATCCAGCTCAAGTTAGATGCAGCTAATAACAAGTTTTGACACGGAGATCTTCAATGCATGGATTTTTTGCCCATTAACATAAAAGACCAAACATGCCCTGTTAAGCAAGAATCACAAGTGCCAAAGGCATTTCGTTGTGATGCATTACCTTCCATGAAAAATCTTGGTCCATGCAGTTCTGTACCATAGTTGAGTAAGCCGGTGTCCCATACACCTCAAGAGCTCTTTTCACGGTTGTCGCAATCCTAGTGACATCTTCAGGGTCTACTTCTTCGCACTGCAGAATACCATTAGTCAATTCCTATTGAACGATATGCTCATCCTCTCATATATTGCTGAAGTCATGAAGAAGTTTTTACAACTATTTAACGGGAAAATAAATGCTCAGACACTCGCAGATCGTTCCGTGAATGGAACATTTTTTTAGCACTTACATCAACATTAAAATCACCCATGTGGAAACCTGTTTTTCCCGCTAGCACTGTATCCACTAATCCCCCTGTCGAGGAAACTATGGGTACCTGTGCATGACAAGTTCAAAAGAGATCATAACAAGAAAGATATCATATATGTTCATATCTATAAACATTGTTGAAAAAAAAACTCTCATCAGCCCATCCATACAGAGCACTCCTTGCTTGCTTGCTTGCTTAAATGTAAAATTATTCAAGTGTAAATATTTCATTTTGCATCTCTCAGTCCGGATGTGGTTTAGTAGTAGGGACAAGGGACCACTATCCAAACAGTCCAGGTTCAAACCTGGCCTTGAACCTGGCCTTGTGTGTGTAAGGGAAGGTGTTTGACCTCCCAGAGTTGGTTTCCGTAAATTTATATGCCAACATTAAAATGTGGTTATCCCATTAATAAACAGACTGTAGCATGGGAGTATTTGCCGCTTGAATGTACTAACAGACTGTAACGTTGGATTAGTTGCCACCTTAATGTACTATTAATCTGCAATATATTAGATAGTTATATCATATATATGTCTATATATAAATAATAACTGGACAAGACTGTAGTATGGGATTATTTGCCACCTGAATGTACTAACAGACTATAGCATGGGATTATTTCCCACCTGAATGTACTAACAGACTGTAGCATGGGATTATTTCCCGCCTGCATATACTATTAATCTGCAATACATTAGATGGATGTATTTGTGTGTGTATATATATCACAACTGGATAATGTGCCAGTGTTGATCACTCCAAAACAGAGGATTTATGAAAAATGTTATTCTAGTAAGACAAGATTATACGGATTCATGGATTGTACAACAAAACTACAATGCATAGTCGATGTTTCTACCAATGAATACCAAACAGATGAGAAATTGTGGCTAATCTCCTTGTGCAATGCTTCTTTATCGGTGATGGGTAAACTGACTCTGGAAATTGGCATGGAGAATATCAGTAGGCCAAAAATTGTTACTTGAGAGAAGGTCTCCATTTTTAGGGAACATAATGATACCCAGTGATCACGTTCACAAAGAATGATGAGAAAGAAGGGTCATCTGGATATTGTCAT
>LPNX010680849.1:652292-675817 GCA_001517045.1 Pseudotsuga menziesii | reverse complement strand
AGAACTCATAAATGCAAGAAAGATGAAGGCAAGGGATTTCTTTTCATACCGTGCCGTAGCGCATAGCGTGTAATTGGATGAGACCGCAAGGCTCAAATCTGCTAGGAACCAACATGAAATCAGCTCCAGCTGTAATCATATGAGCAAGTGGCACGTTGAACTTTGCTACTCCCCTAACTTTGTCCGGATATTTCTCTTCAATCTCTTCAAGCTGCTTCTCCAAGTATTTTTTACCAGTACCCTGGAACAAAAGAAATAAAAGACAACAAATTTGTAATAATGAGTGGCAAGTGCAATGCAATAAAACTATTGCAAATGCACTACTATATCAACGGAAACATTAGGGATATTGATATCGAGTAAGCCAAGTGTCCAATGTCCAAGTTCATCAGGCCATGGCCCATGGCGTCATCCTCTGTGTGGAATGTGTGTTAAAGTATCAACGGTTAACTTGTAGATAAACCCCAGCACACATCATATCCAGGGTCCAGTAATTGTTGTCACAATTGACCTGACTTTGCAAAAATGACACTCTGCATCTCTAATTAGCGATAATACCGCACATTATAGAATGCCTAACTTACTAGGATAATTAACTGCACTTTTTCATCTGCAATTAGAGAGACAGCTTCAGCAAGAATATCTGGGCCTTTCTGCTCTTCCAGTCTTCCAATAAATCCTATAACCGGAATATCTGGATCCACGGCCAGCCCAACTTCAGCTTGTAGTGCTTCCTTCAGACTAGGCTTTGCATCCAGAACCTGCACCAACCCACGTCTGTTTAATAGATTTTATATTAGATAATAGAGAGGCTATAATACAACTGTAAACATTCAAAGATCTCTTGACCTCTGAAAACATCATGGTAGAAAAAATTTATAAATGAGGGAGGCATTAGATTTAGATTTTTATGTTTTCTTACAGTCGTTGCATCATAATTGACTTCAAGATATTTGTCTGTTGAAGGGTCCCACTCTTGGATATCCATTCCATTCACAATTCCTGTAATGCCAACTTTACGAATAATAGATTCCAATTCCACTCCCTTGTCTGCTCCAGAAACAAGCTCCTTTGCATAATGTGGACTCACTGTAAAAACCCTATCAGATTCTAGTATTCCAGCTTTCATCCAATTAATTTTCCTTCCTTTCACTGGTTTGTCATACCTGCACAAATTAACAGCTTTTGACTCTTGAGGTATCTGGATTCTGATCATTCGAAACAATTCACCTTTAAAACATTATAGCACAGATGCATGAGTAAGTGGGGAAAATGTTTTACCCATCGATGAAATCAAATGAGCTCTTGAACTCATCAGGGAGATTAAGAAGCGAGAAGTCTGAGAAAGCAAATCTGCCTTGATAGGCTATATTGTGTATGCAATATGCAACCTGGATTCATGAATTGCATCCAATTTCAGAGTAAAATCCTCCAAAAGTAAGCTTTATACTGTTCAATTCTACATATATTGAATGAGATGCAAGAGAAATGAATTGTAAAATAAGTACCTTTGCATTTATGAAAGAACCTGCAGGCTTGTAGATACTCTTCAAGTAACAAGGAAGAAGAGCTGTATGCCAATCATTGGCCATGAAGACAACATCCTCCCCTGTACAGTTATAAAAGTTTTGATAGAATCGTGAAACTATCGTAGATGAAATCTCCAAAGAATTACCCAATAAGAAGACAATTTGTTTTTCATACACGACATATTAGAGAACCTACCATAAGGTCCGCTAAAGTATTCACTGCTTGAGAGATTAAGAACCCTTGGAGCTTCAATAGCCGCCTGCAAAATTAACATCCAAATAAAGTTTAATATCTTTTTCTTCCCTGTCCTCAGCAAAGGTAATTAGAAGTTAGAAACATGGTATGACAGCAGTTCCAGAAAAGTTGGAAATTGATACAGTAAAAAAGTTACAACGTGATGCAGGTCAAAAATGTTTGGAAAGAACTGCAAGAAAGCAACCATTGCAGCATTAATTGGCCCAAAAAATCCAAGTTGGAAAGCATGAAAGCTAACTGATGCAAACTACATACCACTAGCTTACAGGAATTTTCAAGAGACCGCTGCTATCTAACAAATTTTAGAATGAAAGACGCTATTTTGCCACCAAATTAGCCATGATCAGAAGAAGCATTGGTCTGTGAAAACGATGCCCTCTAAAAAATCATCTAGTTTTTTGCTATCGACAGTGTTTTACTAATATGATAGAACACTCTTTAATAATGTGAAAACATGTAATGTTTCATGAAGGAACCAAAATGTTTAAAATTGACCAAAAAAAAGGTGCTTATGCTTACTTATATAACTATTTACAGTATTCCTACATATTTGCTAGCAAAAAGCAGAAAAGGTTTCAAGCCAGGACACTTGTGCTAGAACAAACTTATTCTAGGAATTATAACAAAGATGGTAGGAACTTGGAAGCGGAAAAAGAGCTCTGTTCTGTTACTTCACTGAATGCACATGAACCAGAACCAGAAAATAAATGATTCTTGAAGATTGGAAATAATGAGGTACTACCTGATAGAATTTGCAGACAATAAAATTTTAGCATATATGTTGAAAGATACATAACAAGTTTCAAAGTAACAAAAAGAAAGTAGAAAATATTTCAGAAATGTGGACCTGTTACACTCCTATAGGATCAGAACAACAGATATCTGATGAAATTCAAAGAAAACAGATCTATAATTAAAGTAAAGGCATGACACTATAACATGCAATAAACCAAATGTAGACATGATAGTTAAACATGTATAAAGCATAGAGATCGTGCCCTGCAAAAATGGAAACCGCAGGGCTAAAGCAAATTACTAAAGAGTAGGCAACAAAAAAATCAGGAACAAAAAAGCATTGCTCATACATGAAAATGTGAGATTTGGAGTTCTTCCGGTAAAACAATGAATTGAAATCTCAGCAATTGGAAATGGGTTTCTGGCATTCCAGGGCCTTAGTTAGGTAGGCTAGAAGTTTTCAGAAGTCAAAAAGTACAGAAAATGCCGAAGATTTCTATATAAATGTTCATCAGTAAGAATAACCAATAATTAAAGCTAAGCCAGTGGAATCAGAGTATCCGGAAGATAATGTTTTCACTTTCCAGGGATACAGTTAAGTGCCAAAAATGAAATCTGAAAAAAATACCGATCTATTTAAGCTGCTTGATGGACAGCACAGTTCATGAGCAGCATCAGCAACAGGAGAGTAAATTAAACCTCAAAGACAGGACAAAGAAACTTTGTAAGAAACTGAAATTTAGTTTTAGTTCACTTCAAAATTCTTTGCACAAGAATCACAGTATGCTCACAGTGGAAGCTACAAGTTATAACTTTATCACAGGAATTTTACTACCATCCATTGTTGTATTCCTTTTGAGCCAAAATATGGAATTCTGAAGGACAATTGAAAAGTACAGTTATAATCTCATCACAGGAATTTTACTACCATCCATCGTTGTATTCCTTTTGAGCCAAAATATGGAATTCTGAAGGACAACTGAAAAGTACAGTAAACCATTTTACATGAGACATCAAGTTTTAGCTCTTAAATAGCTTCACAAAACACGTCACCCATTTGTTATGGGAAGCGAGAGCGAAGTGCAAACTCAAGATGCTAAATGTTGTAGGTATTATAATTTAGGAAAGCTCAGAACATTAGTATGTAATTAACAGTCAATCATAGCAACAGAGTTCTGCGGGACCTGAAGTGCCTTCAGTGAGTTGATTGCTCAGGTGCCACCACATTATTTTATAGTAAATAGTATAGAATCTAAATCATTAGACATCAACAAACGTAACTTTGACAGAACCTATTCGAGCTATTTGCACAGAATTCTGCTCTTGCATAACAATCATGCATGATAATTGGCCTGCATGTATATTGATTTCAATTCTTTCTAGTAAATATGCTAAAAACACCATATTCAGCACAACACTATATAATAGAATAAATAATTAAACATACAGCTACAAGATGGAGAAAAAGGATACATACTCGGATGGAAAGAAATTCTTGACTATACCTGACATAAGAGGCTAAAACGGAGTTCATTGTCTCGGTAGTCCACTCCTGTTTGAGGACCATAAATCTTTCCGCCTGTTTTCCCCCATACCTGAAAATGCCAACACAGTGGGTATTTCATCTGAAAATCTGTGAAGGCGTCATTGAATAAAACGATCCAACCAATTTCAACTTATCCACTCAAAGGGTTTAAACTTTGCACTGTATAGATTTGGAAACCAATTAAAAAAATTGAGCAACAACCTTTTCTAGGAACCATGGATGATCTACAAAAACGCGATCTACTCCCCTCTTGTAAATATGGAAGAATCGCACACTTTCAGTTGTATCCCCAACTTTTATCTGTAATATGAATGGACCCCAGCTTATCAAAACAAATACAACTTGATCATCAACTAAATAGTATTCAGCATTCTCCAACAGTGCGGACAGCAATAGAAGGTGAATTTTCTCCAACAAAACAATGGAAACATTTAGATCAAGATGGAATTTCATACATCAACCACCACGTTAGTATCCCATGAGTCCCTATACTGATCATAACGTGGGGACACTGTCATGACCCGATGTCCACGTGCCTGCAACAAAACAAAGTAGTTTTATTAGTTCATACAAATATTAACATTCTAGGGCTTCAGTCGTTCCGTGGCTAATTTAGTCTAGAACGATCCTAATTGTGTGATACTGCAGTGAATTGCCTTTACTTTATACAAAGTGCTATAGGTTTCATTCATAGCACTAGGAATAAATAATCTTTACTGGAAACTTAGGTGAACTCTAAAGTTGAAGGACAAGAAAGTAGGAAGTTCAAGAAGAGTAGTTAATAATGATTACCGCCAACGCAGGAGGCAATCCTCCTAGAACATCCCCAAGACCTCCAGTTTTACTCCAGGGGGCCACTTCAGCTGATACAAAAACCAGATTCATCCCACCACTACAAGTGACAACTCCCTTTGGACCCCTGCGACCAACAGTAAGTGCTTTCTTCAACACTTGCTTAAAATTTGCCTCTGCATGGCTCTGAAGCTGTCCCAAGTCTGTGCTTCTAGTCGACCGCAGGCCCTGGTAGTGGGCAGTTTGACCTTGTGAGCAAGTAGCATTACTGCATCGTTTATTATTCGACTGCAATGTAGTCCCTGAAGATCGACGTCTGGAAGAACTAGCAATGCGAAGCTGGCATGCTACAAAGTGCTGAGCTGCAGTAGCGGCCATTTTATATACTGGTTTTCCAAGAAGAAGAGACTACAATCCTACACCTGAAAAAAATGGTCACAACTTCTGTCAAGATTTATACCAGACAACTGAACTCGCAGATAGTTTACCATAATTAGCCTCTGTAGCATTCTTTTCAGACAATTCCTTCATTAGTTTGCTTTTATAGATGCTCCAAATTTATTCAAACAAAAAAGTCGTAAGAAAAATTATTCAAACAAACAGTCGTAAGAAAAATTATTGAAACAAAGCAATCGTAAGAAATATTTTGATGACAAAATATGGACGTTTTTGTAACCTAGACTAAAGTGTCGTGAGTTAGTATCGATAAACAATTAAAATGCTACATAATAATGTATCACTCCCTGACTGTAAACAGGAGAAGAGATAGTTTCAGTCACAATTAGGCAAAACACATCTTTCTACACTTTAAGCAATCGTCATTCTGCGTTTAGTAGAACTCAAAAATCATACTTTCTCACAAAATTGAGCTCTGATGATATTCAGAGGGTGCCACAGCTTCAGAAGGTAGAGATAGGGTACGGTATAATTCAGTCAAGTTGCACACCATGGAATTGTTCTTAACATTTCTATATAGAATAGATAAAGAAATCAAAATTGAAACAATTATGCTTAATTTATAATTTATTATTTGGTCTATTTAAATTAACTACAGAACTAGATCAAATGTACCGACGCATTAATAGAAACATCAGCACGATGCAATCAAAACCTGGTTGAAGGACATGTATAAGAAAACCCTCTTTTGGGACTTAACAGCCCAGATTCTATACTTCGCATCAAAACCTCTACAAGCTTTAATGGTCCACTTTTGGGTTTAAAATTTAATTCCAAAGTATTTGAGCTGCCAATAATTTATAGGTTTGTCAAAACTTGCTTACTGGGTCAAAATATCTGTGTCTAAGCTTTGAGAAGTTTAACTGTTCGTCTTGCATGGCGAGCACATTACTGGCAAATCCCTGATCATGTTTGCCCCTAAAAGCTGTTTGGCTCCATTTTTAGTACCGAATCTTCCACTCGGCTACACAAAAGGTTTATGATTTAATGCTAACAACTCTAATCATATTTCCGTCAAAACGGAGCGAGAGGGGTAAGTGAAAGTGGGGCGTGGTTCGTGCCCCTTGCAGGATTTGAATCTCCACAGTGATATTTTCGCCCCTTGTGGATCTATGGCCGTTGCCGTTAAGTAGACCGTCCTACATAGCCTCCCACCTCTTCATAGGTTGTAGATTTCAACACTTCGTTGAGAGTATTGCATCTCCTGAGTAACTGATCTTCAGCGACGTTAGATCCTCATCTATGATAACTTTCCAGATCAGTTGACAAGTTAAGAGAATTACGAATGTTAAATACTCAAAGCGAGTACTTTCTAGGCCTGAGCAGCTGAGCTTATAACAATCTGAATTTCATGAGCAGCTGGTTGCATTGAAGCTCTCTGTCCCTGACAAATTTTATCCCTCTCTTCAGAATACCGGATCCTAAAAACCTAGTATTCAAAAATGAAACTTAAAGCCTAGAAACAAACACCTCTAGTAAAGCACAACTTTACTGAAGTTTTGTTTTAATGGAATCTCTTCACCAACATAATATTTGAGAACCAGGTCTCCGGAAAAAGACCTTAGTCATAATAAACCAGATTATTAGCCGAGTTTGAAAACACAACTCTTCCAGAAGGCCAGACATTTTTCAGTTACTCACCACCTTGAATCTCTGAATGGAGCAACTTTGTCAATTTACTTGTTAGCTCAGTTCATAAACATTTCAGCTTACAAAATGAAAAGCCCTTGCACTTAACAACTCACTTAATTGTTTCCAGATTTTTAAAAGATTTATTTTCCCCCAAATCATATTGGATTCAGCTGTGTTTCTAAATGCATCGTTAATGACTCGGCTCCTGAAAGCCAAAGCTTCTTACAGCTTAGATCTGTGTCTGTAATGACCTAACGGGTTGCTTACCAAGAATCTAAGGGAAAAACTCAAATAACCCCTTTGCAACTCAGCTTTTGTCTAGGTTTTCTAGAAATTAACTGATTCTAAATCCTTCTCAACTAAAGCTTGCATAACTTTTCTTGGAATTACTCGCTAACTTATTCTTATGGAACTTCCATTTTTTTAAACTTTAATTTGGATCCACAAAGTTGATAGCTCGTTTCCTCGACGCTGAAGCTCATGATAACTAAAATCTTTAGTCCAATAGCACACAAACTGAAAACCTGGCAATAAAAGTTTGAATTTTCTGATCCTTCTAAAAACTCAGCTCCAGTAGGTTAAATATTAGCTTAAAATCACCTATTAGCCTAAATCTTGGCATTTTTACTGACCAGATGAGCTGCTGATACTCAAATGTCCTCCTGACCACTTCGAACTTGGCATCTAAGTTTCCAAAAAGACCTATTGGAGTGCCTAGAACGTTAGAAAGATCAATTGGTCCCAATCCGGCCGTACCCTTGCAGGGATCAAATATAATTTGCGTAGACAATCACGGAATTATGTAAAAATCTTCTTCCCCAGAGTAATCTTAAAATCTCCAACATCTCTAATCCAACATCTCTAACTGCTTATAATCCTCGGCACTTCAAGTTGCGAAAAATAGATCTTAGTCTAAAAGTACTCTTTCATTGTGCATGACGGCCTGAACCTCCAGAATGTAAAAACATACACACAATAATAATAAATAATAACAACGGCTTCATACAGATAATAATAAAGAACTGTTAGCTTCAAAAGAGAATTTTACAAAAGCTTTTAATTTCGGATAAATTTACTTACAGATTCGATTCTTGAACTTCAAAGAGCTATTACTTTCAAGAAAATGTTCACAGACGGCAGGAACTATCGCTATTTTCTACTCACTAAAATACGTACTCTTTAAAAGCCAGAAAAATTCAGTAAGCATACTTTCAGGAAGCTTGAGACACTTGAAGCTCTATCTCCAAGAAATCCTATTTACCTCGCTTTCAACGGTGCCGAAGGTTGAGGCACTTGAATCTGTATCTTCAAGAACTCCTATTTATACTCAGAAGCCACCGGAATGGCCAATTTCCTTCGTCGAGTTACGGTCTTGCGGACATGCACTTGCCAACTGGCTCAAGGATCCGGCCTGGGAATATTATCATTCTACAGGGGGATCGTTGGGTGTTGGACCCGCGCCGTAGAATTGACAGTCCGCACCCTGCGACGAGAAACAAATTGGTAGCCACGCCAAAAACTATCAGTGAGACACGATTGAAAAGCTGTTACAGTCACAGTAAGGCGCGCGGCGCGCCGATTTTCGAACTTGTGACCGAATGATATTTATGCTAAATGAAATGCGGCTGCAATTCCGAGGACATGACAGGTGGGCCAGGATAAGGACTCCCCACTAAAGTATTTCCAATTTTCCATTGTTAGGACCTTGAAAATGTGGTGTTTTGTAAGATGGGGCCTTGCTCCAGTTTTGTAATGTATGAATATACGAAGAGAAATAGTGGGGCCACAACTTAATTGGATCATACCAGATTTTATGCCAGGATCAAATTATCAATCTCATCACATCAAATTATCAAAGCTGTGATGAATCAAATCAAATTTGGAACTAGTGAAATGATGAATAAGAAATGAAATGCAAAAGGAGCAAATCCTTAAAAGTAAGAGCCAACCATATAGAAAAGTAATATAAAAGTTAACTTATTTTCCCATGGCGCTAGGTCCTACACATGCAGGTATTTTTTTCATGATTTTGTGTTAAAAAGTCGGCATTTATTTGCGTGACGATTTTTTAAAAAGTGCAGCTGAAAATATCATTCATCACTTTTTAATTATATTTAAAGCATAAAATATACTTTTTTTTTATAACACTAGCAATTGTTTTTACTATAGTGAAAATTGTGGCTTAAATGATTGTACGGCTAGAATGCCATTTGTATTTTGTGGAGTCGAAAAGGATGATGCTCGTTCGTTGAATTAAAATTTAAAATAAAAACTAGGGAGGTTCTCGTTCGTTGAATTAAAAATAATAAAAATAGAGATTAAAGTATTTGTTTTGTCGTTTATAATAACTTAATTTAAAAATGACAAGGTTTCATTTTCAGTTATTTTTAAGAAGTATTGGATTTTGTAGTTGTTATTATTAAACCAAGCTACGAGGTAGCTAGTCTTTGTTGCCTATTTTAAGGATAGGTAAATTGCAAAATGTAATGAAAAAACTCAATAAAATTGTAAATTATGTATGTTAATTTTTTTTTTAAATAATAAATTTACTATTGAACAAGTGAAATTAGTAACAAAGTTGCATAAAAAAATTTATTATTATTATTTTTTTAACTAGTGTTTAACTGAAGCTTATATAAATATAAATTTTAGTGTAAAAAGATATGACGACCATGAAATTAATTCGTTGTACACTTGTTAGGAGTTAATCTTGTTGATTCGCTCAAGTAAGCCCAAAATCTGAGATAATATCTAAATGCCTATCTACCTAATAATTACATTAATAGGCTTTTTTTATTTGAGATTTGGGGTGGATTAGGGCCTATGTTTTTTCATCTACCCACGAGGATGAGACAAGTGTACTGACGAGATTGAAAAAAAAGAATATAAAAAATAACTAGTAGCCGATGAATGGATAACTAGTAGCACAAGGTGATGCTAATACTAAATATTTCCACTCGACTGCATCAGGTCGCAGGAATCTGAATGCTATTTGGGCACTTAAAGATGACGAGGATAACTGTTACAGAGAGAAATTCCTATGGGTTGGGGTACCACAACAAACAGCTTGACTCCAGAAATCAATCCTTTCCAATATGCAATAGAAATTAAATGTCTAACACTAAAGGATCAAACCTCGTACCTTATTCCAGACGGTTGAAGTAGATCCCCGTTGAGCTTTCCAACTTTAGCTTGAATTGATAGATTACTTCCTCAACAACAAGTACAATACAAGCATTCTATATATCATGGTGTTAGATCTATTCTAGCATATATAATCAATAATGTATAAGCATTTGACATAATCCCATGGATAAAAATATTCATTCAAACACACATTATTGGACACGAAAAGATATTTCTATTAATATAAATCAGAGATTACAAAATACAGCCTCTGACGACACGTCTGCGAACTGAAGAAACTGAATCCCCCACTTGGGCCTCCACCACCTCAATCCTCCATCTCTTGATAGCAAGCTCACATGCAAAAGGCAAGCTTGGGAAGAACACACTAGTGCTCCAAGGGACAAAGGGATGTAGACTCAAGCATAAGTTCCGGCAACAATGGACTATAGTTTCTTTGCTCTCAATTCTCTCTTCTTGCCTTCAATGTACCAAGGGGTTCCTTATATAGCTTCCAAATGGGTAATGAAAGGTCGAATCTGAGCGATCTCAACGCATAGGGAAGGCCAGGAGTCAAATGAGTCGGATCCATGTCAAGGAAAACTCCAAAAGGATTTGGATTATGCACACATCCCGATGTACACGGTTTTAGTGGTCAAACCCGCGTATATACGCGCTTATAGGTTTAAAAGTCACGTGTATCATTTTTCACATGTTTTTAGGGATGATCAAGGAAACATCAAAGGACAAAAAATGGTCCATAAGGTCTAAGGAGTCTGCAGCAGGACAGGGGAAGGCCATATAAAGTGTGATTCACCTAGAGTGGTGAAATCAGCTATAATAGATGCCCCCTAATGTATGAGGTCAGAGGGGTCATACGATGGCCGAAATACATTATAAGTCCATCCCAGAAGTGGAGTGATGAAGGATCCCAAATGGAAGACCAGCCACCCAATCAACATAGTACACTAATACAACTCTGCACATAACTGCAAGTACATATAGCAGTCCCGGATACATAAGAGTACAATGGCCATGAATAGGCATGATACATGATATCAAATATGTGGTCATCGCCACGTACAATATACATAGATCAGAATCTCCATGATGAAGATATACAAAGGACAATGATTTCCATAATGGCTGAAGATATAACAGATCAAGATCTCCATAGTGGCTGGAAATATCTGACATATACTGGAATCAAGTCACGAGAGCTGAAATCTCATGAACACTGGCACGATCAAGGCGGTAGCATATAAGAGATGCCACCAATCTGGAAAGTCTTCTACATAAACCGCTAAGAGTACATGTCATACTATGCGAATAGAGGTGTCGAGGTCGAACATAGTAGTCCATCATCTGATTACCGGTCATTAATGTATACTGTTAACAGACGCGAGATCACCCACCGATAATGAAAATGGGAATCAAGGTACTAGAGTACAAACTAACAAGTGTGAATAAATGTGTTGAGGTCAAACACTTGAGAGGATCCATCGATCAGGGGACATTGATGTATTCCCAAAAACTGTCGATGGCGAGAGAACCTGCCACTGATGACTGCAAGTCTCAAGGCACTCAAAAATGACTTTAGATTCCAATCCCAGAATAAATGATCTAAAGTCGATGTGATGAAATCCACTGGAAGGAGGGCATTAAGGCATCCCTCATCATCCAACACAAGGTACTCAACAAAACTATATAATGTGGAAAGACTTGATCATAAGGTGCACGAACCAATAACTGTACCGGGAATGGCCGACATGCAAAGTCAAGATAATTGAGGAATGGCTGACTCAGGCTTCAACTTCCTTTGAACAAGAGCATAACGACGTATGGTGACTGTATGAAGGCAGCATAGATTCGATATACAAACTGTGACATCTCTACGACACAGGAGGCATCAACAGAGGCTCCATAGGGACTAGAAGCTTAACCAGTCAATGGAGATAAACTCAGATAAACAAGTACAGCTCCTAAAGTCAAACTATAACCCAACTAATGGATGTGATATACAGTGCTCTGGTCGAAGGCGACACGACTCGACAGCTGCCACAGATAACATCTTTCTTTGTCCGGATTTTTGGTTTTTTAATTTTTTTGGACTTTTTCAGTTATTTAAAAAGCTTGAAAAAAGAATAAAATAGCTTTATAGTTACATACTAGGAGGAGACGAGTGTCATAAGGGAAAACAAACTAGTTCCAAGCAATGGAACATACCTATGCTCAATGCAAGGATACATGTGTAGGATATCGACACTTGGGGGAAAATCCCCTCTCGGTAAAAAGGGAATCAGGCTGCAAAGGATATAAAAAATGGCTATGCATGACTAGACATGAGACAAGCTCGAGCTATATGGCTGAAGCACAATGTCAGGGAAGCCGACATAAAGCTCAATAAGGCAGGAAAAGCTCATGATAATGCATTCACAACTTAACATGAGGGAGTCCTGAGGAAAATAGGCCAGCAAAAGATCAAGAGGAGTATGAGGCTCTTACGAAATGTCATGGCAGTACTATACAACGGACTCCCACACCCTAAAGGAGAAAACGTCAGCATGGGCACCAAATGCAAATAAGGCGCTAACTAGGGTACCCATGTAAGGTGAAGCTCTACCACTCATATCATGCCACTTCTAAAGCAGCAAGAAGGTTTCGTGACATAATAGAGTGGGTTCGTACGTAAGGTCATGATGAGATGGTCATAAGGTTATGCAAAATGCAAACGATGATGAAACCTAACATATATGTCAGTTTAGACATGAAACCTAAGATCGGCACGAACGGGTCAATCCAATGGCTGAAACGGCACTGAAAAAGGTCTTCTACATCACAAATTATGTTAAAAACAGTCCAAAATGGTTAGAAAATGTCGAAACTATAGGAAAGGGGGTAAAAATTTTCAAATATTTGAAAATTTTCTATAAATAGTAAACAATTCAAAATATTATAAATCATTTGAAACTTTTACCCATTTGAGCTCTGATTTTCAACAGCGAATTCCAGGAGATCCAGCCGGCGGAATCCACTACCGTTTCTTCCAGGTATTTACTCATGCTCTCCTCTTTCATTTTGATATAATTTTTATGAATTTCCATGGTCAAATAAGGTTTCTAGACTAACCTAAAATGAGCATTGCGGCCCACGCGGAAATCAAGGTTTTTTCCACGTATAGGGCTGGACATACGTGGAAAATGCCCTCGAACCCGCGTACATACACGGGTGTTTTGAAAACAGTCGCATATGAGGCCGCGCATATGGTTTTTTCAATAAACTAATGGAAAAATTTGCAATTTCTTGTGCAGGATGGTCCTAGAGTGGAGAAAGCGTGAGCATGGTGAAGTAGAGGAAGCAGTAAGGGCTGATCTAATGGCTCAACAAGCTCTACGTGCATGCAGACTCTATAAGTTTTGGTGTCTTGGTGGTTTGAGGGCCAAACCAAGACTATTACAGATACTAGTGGATTACTGGGATCCAGACTCAGAGTCCTTCCATATAGATGGGATGTCCCTCACCATAGAGGTGGAGGACATATACTTCATTACTGGGCTTTCTATATGAGTGGAAGTGGTGAACCTTCGTTCTCGTGGTGGGCCAGGGGGTGGTTTGACTATCGACGAGTACATTGCGGTGTACTGTTATCCAGACACAAAGAAGGTGGGGAGCCAAGTCCCTACCAACTCTATATAGGTGCTGGGCCTAAAGGCCATATTATTGACACTAGGCAGGATAGCAGGCTTAGCATCACTCCACCAGGCCTCGCGACCTCTGACGTTCTATGCAGTGGAGTGCATGAGACCCACGATCTATGACTGGAGCACTACACTACTGAGCAACATGAAACATCAACTCAGTGAGTGTAAGGCAGGCAGAGTGCAGAACTTTGGGTTCAGCAGTATTTTGAGCACGTTTTTCTTCGAACGTGTTCCAGGATTGAGCCCCAGAGTGGACGTTCCTCTTCACGGGGTTCGAGATCCGGCCCAACGACGTTGGGCATATGCTATGTGCAGACTGGGGGGTGGTAGGGTGGCCAACCCATATCCAGCTGAGTTCTTTCCGTGGCGGCGACGACAGATAGTTTCCATTGATGACTACCCCTATGCAGGGATAGATTTTCGGGGGGACCCGGACATGCTGTTACTACCAGGATCGGCATATGGCGATATAGGTAACGAATCTTGACCCTGTCTTTTTAAATTTTGAGTTATTTAATTTTTTTTGTATTTTCTTGATTATATGTAATCAAAAGACATATTTTTGGGTGATGATACATAGTGACATCTACCATTTGTGTGCAGATGTGGGACCACGGCAGTTAGAGGGCTTCCCTTGTCATAGACGAAGGGGAAGAGGAGATGACATCACGGGTGTGGATGCGAAGCGGACGCTCCAGAGCATTCATACCAACTTTGTGAGATTGACACATAGAGTTCCCATGGCGCAAGTCGAGGACTTGCCTGAGGTGATGCAGCGGCAGGTGGTGGGTGTACCACGCGCATGGGTGCGTTTATTCCGACGGCTAGCTAGAGCCGTAGTGACCTTTCATGATCACAAACCTCCTCCTCCTCCACAGGATTAGACACTTGGGAGTGTATACATTTTGTACGACCGTGTATTATATGATGGTGGCTTGAAAGCCCCAATTTTGTATCATGACACTATGTATTATCACATTTTTGTTGTATATATAAAAAGTTTTATGGTGATCGATTTATTTATTTACATGTGTAAAAATTGTGTTTGTGATTAATTTATTGTGAATGAAACAAATGCCAATCTAACACGTAGTTAGCATATGAGTCAGCAACCTGATTATTATTTATTGGAATATGTATATATGTTATATTGTCAAATTGTCGTTCTAACAATCTCACACGTAAGAATCTTCTCAATAACATCGGATCTCTAACATGGTACAAACCATTGAGCTGTGACACTACTAACTCCGAATCAAGATGTACCTCAAGAGATATAACACCATGTAAAATGGCATCCCATAGAAGCTCGATAACGGTGTTGTATTCAGCAACATTGTTGGAAGATGGCCGTAGAAATACGCCTCCTGAAGACAGTACCTGACCCATAGGAGTATAAATCACCCAAGCAGCAGAGGCTGAGTGTTGAGTGTGACGTCTTGCACCATCCGCGAATCCTATGTAGGTGGAAGATTCCATAGACATCTGCCAAAAGAAACGGAAACTAATCACAAACCTGATCACGATAAGAAAAAGACCTAACTATGCAAAGCTGTACAATAATAAACAATAAGCAGCCTTGGCTGAGGATTATGCATAGTATTTCTTGAGATAGAGCCCATTTCTAGGCTCCGCCAAGGCCATTCCTTCGTAATCCACCAACTCGTACGCACCCTTCTCTAACACACGCTTGACCATGTAAGGACCACGCCACATAGGATTAAATTTCCCTTCCCCCAAGGGTTCTTTCAGTTGATCCCACAAAAGGACCAAGTCTCCTTCACTAAACCTCCTTGGACGAATAGATTTATCGTACTGCACCTTTACGCGACGTTTATTGACTTCTAGAGCCACCAAGGCATCCCAACGCTGCTCATCAAGTTGCTCAAGGTGAACCAAACGCTCCTCCATGGGGAAGTGTCCGGTAAGAGTTCTACAACTAGCTTCAACGAAGGAATTTCGCATTCAACCGGCAATATCGACTCCACTCCATGTACAAGTTGATATGGAGAAAAACCAGTGGCAATCTTAATAGCGGTTCAATATGCCCACAAAGCAGGATATAACATGATGTGCCAATTATTCTTGCTTTGTGTGATGGTTCGTTGGAGAATGGATTTGAGTGATTTATTCACTGCCTCAACCTGTCCATTCGCTTGGGGGTAGTAAGAAGAGGAATGCTCTTTCTTATACCCTAATTTGGATGCCAACTCTTCCATCATACGGTTCTGAAAGTGCGAGCCATGGTCAGTGACAAGATCTTTCGGAATCCCGAACCGAGTAATAATTTGGTTGAACACAAAGTGAGCGGCTGTCTCACCATCGGATTTTACTGTAGGCATAGCCTTAGCCCATTTCATGAAATAATCAACAGCCACTATAATATGATGGTGCCCCCCAGCCGAAGCTGGGTTGCAATCCATAAAATCAAGCCCCCACTTAGTGAAGGGACCGACAGTGATAATGGGATGTAACGGGGCAGGTTTCGAGCGCATATTACATGCGAACACCTGGCAAGGGTGGCACCTCTTGACCACATCAACACAATCCTTAAAGATCAACGGCTAGAAATAACCTGCTCTCAAAATCTTTTGAGTTGTAGAAAGCCCAGATAAATGACCACCACACGCCCCTCCGTGGAAATCATTCAGCACTACCTCAGCCTCTTCATGAGTTAAACAACGTCATAAAATGGAATCCACCCCACGGCGGTACAAAGTATTGTCCACTATGATGTAGTTCTTAGAGACGTGGCGTAATCGTCGTCGTTCATCTTGTAAGAGGTGAGTAGGGGTCTTCAGTGTTTGTAAATATATTATGATATCCCCATACCATGGGTCTAACGTTGAGATTAAGAAGATGTGTTCATCGACAAACATATCTTCACAAACCAACTCCTCGGCCTCGCTTGGGAAATCCTATATAAGCTCTGCAAAAATTAAAGACTTCTTCGATTTTACCGAAACAAACTCGAGATCGAATTCTTGCAGAATGACAATCCATTTATTATACTTTCCCCCAATCATCCTTCAGGTGAAAACGAATTGAAACGGATTGACATGGGTTACAACCAAGGTCTGGCGAAGGAGAATATAATGTCTCAACCACTGAACTGGATGTACGGTAGCTAAAGCAAGCTTCTCGACATGAGAATAATGAATCTCTGCGTCAATAAGGTTCCGGCTCAAATAATATACGACATGCTCTTGGAGCTCCTCATCCTCTTGAACCAAAACCATACCAATCGTCTCTAAGGACGCGGCCACATATAATAGAAAATCACGGCTATAATCCAGGGGACTAATCAACGGGGCCGATGCTAGGGCTTGCTTGAGTGCATTGAAGGACTCCTGGGCTCACTCATCCCAATAAAAGGGGGTGTCCTTCTTCAAGAGACGCATGAAGCCTCTAGTCAAATTGGCAAAGTTTGACAACAAATATTCGTAAGAAGTTTGTCGTGCCTTGCAAACACTGAAGATGACAAATATTCTTCGGGGGAGACAACTGAAGTATTGCCTCAAAATTCAAAGGGTCGACTCTTATACCCTCGTTAGAAATGATGAATCCTAACAAACGCCCTGATTTCACACAAAAGATGCACTTATGAGGATTTAATCTAACCGAATAGTGCCGGCATCTTTCAAATACCAATCTCAAGTGATAGGGATGATGCATTCTCATGCGAGAATGAGTAGCAAGGTCATCCAAAAATACCTTGATAATTGACTTGAGATCGTGGAAGATCAAGGTCATTGCCCGCTGAAATGTTGCAACGACGTTTTTAAGGCCGAAAGGCATTTTCTGATATGCAAATGTTCCCCAAGGACAAATAAATGCAGTCTTATATTGGTCCTCAGGTTTAATCTGTATCTAATTATATCCTGAAAAGCCATCCATAAAGGAGAACACTTCGCTACCCGCACACTCATCCAAAATCTGATCTATAAATGGTGTGGGGAAGTTGTCCTTAGGACAGGCACGATTCAAATTGCGGAAATCAGTACATATGTGGATCACTCCCTGCTTCTTATCAACCGGAACAGGGTTTGAAACCCACTCCGTCAAGGGAACGAGATAGATGAAACCGGCTTTCAACAGCTTCTCTATCTCCACCTTAATCGCGGGTGCTTTCCTAGGATTCACTGCACATAAATGTTGTCGAACAGGCTTAGCGTTGGGGTAAGTCTTAATTTCGTGCTCGACAATGCGAGGGTCAATACCTGGCATCTCGTCATAAGACCAAGCAAAAATATCACAAAATTCCTTAAATAGCTCGATGTATTTAAGAATCTCAGCATGGGAACATTCCGCCCCAATATAGACATTCTCTATCGTGCCAGGATTGCGACAGATGTTGATAGGAATCGTTGAATATATGTTCGCCATGTTTCCATCAGCCATCGGACCAGGAGAGCTTAATGGAACCACAGGACTACCAACTCTTTGACTAAGAACCGCCCTAAAATCCTCACACTCCAAGCGGTCAAGCTCTGGAAGAAAGTATGATCTATGATGGAGTTCCTCCCATGGTGGCTCAACTCCTGACATAGACTCAATAATTGCCTCATTTGAAGGAAAAACCGTATCAAGGTAGTCGTGTACGTGAGAAGACTGTACTGCCCATGCCGACAGCACATAAGGGTCCTCCTCCTCCGTCTGTGAAGAGGAAGGAATAGGCTTTGCAACAGACTTGAGATTAGCTTAATAAGCTATCATAGCTACAGGAAATGACACGTTCATCTCGATGGGCTCACTCGAAGTACTCGGTGTAGGAAGAATCCAAGGATCTTCCATATGACTCGTGCGAAAAGACACCGATGTTGTAGATTTCGAAGCCTCATCAGAACTAGATCCTATCATGAGGATCGGTGCAGAGCAACTAAAGCTTCCCATGAGGGATGGATACATGCCTACACCCACACTCCCAGTTGCTGGCTGAGAGTGCTCAACAATCGGGATCGAAGCTCCCGAAGATGCAGTAATAGACGGATTCTTGAATGTCGTTTGATCAATTGTTACGATCTTCCCATTATGTGGAAAGCATACAACGCGGAACAAGGAAGAAGCAACGGCTTGCATACTGTACATCTAGTTCCTACCCAGCAAGAGATTGTAGTCAAGGGGCGCATCAACCACCTTGACCTCTATCGTAATGGTCTTCCCTCCCAAACGGACTTTAAGGGAAGGAAGGATGCTGTGCAGCCTAAAATATCTCCCATCAAAAGCAGTTAACATAGTCGCTGATTTAGACAGCTCAGGAGAACCCATACCCTTCCAACAGGATAAAGACATCACAGAAGCAGCAGCGCCCTCGTCAATCACAGTGTGTTTGGCGGTCATATTAAGACATTCTACGTGAACCAAAAGAGACACATAGTAGGGAAAGCGAGGTTGAAGTCCCGTGGTTTCAAATTTTATCACAGAGGAAGAATCATCATCGTTCACACCAAGGGCAGAAAGCAACGCCTTCCTTTGCGAAGGACAACTCTGAAGCACTTCCAATGCAGAAATCGCACAAGGAGTGTGGCCCAAATCCTTGACAACTGAATAATTCTGGGCGGCTCAGGCATTTGGATTATGCCCTGAACACTTAAGGACTCCCTTAGGAATGCGAGGTGCAGTCTCAGGTTTATCCGTAGGTTTCTCAATGCACAAAGGGAATCCTGGTGGATCAGGCTCTTTGCTTGGGCTGGGTTGTGACGAACCATAATCTTTCGCACAGGTCACAACTTTCGTAGCACGGACCATGTTAATGCACCCACAACCACTACCCTCCGGAAGATCATGATCATCACCAGATTGGTCATGGGACTTCGAGTTCATATTTTGATTATGCGGTAAATGGTTAGTTAGCACAGCTGGGCCCTGTGCCAAGAATCTCGAAGCTTCGTCAATATAAGGGCACAAGTAAGTGAGGTGATCATCCTTACACAACTTGCAAGGGAACTTAACCTTACATTTAGCTTGCTTGTCCCCCTCAGCATTTCGGCCGTTCTTGTCATTATTGTTAGCATTCTCATTCTTATTCCCACCCTTTCGATTATTTTTACCCTTTTTTCTATTCCGTCTGGGCTGCTGGTTACCCTTCTGGTCCGACGATTGCACAGAAAGTAGACTCGTCGTTTGGGTGGGTTGAGATGAAGCCGTATCTTGTCCCGAAGCGGATTGGTTGATTGACAATTGACTAACTTGTTTTGCAACCGAATCCACAGGTTTCGCACTTGCACAACCCACAATGCCATCGGCATGTGGTCCGAGTTTGACTTTGGGATCGAAACTGGAACGAGGAGCATTGGGAATATTCTCATACAACAAACCAGACTGAGCATAAATCAAGTCCAGTTCCTGTGCCCTAAAAATTGTTTGTTCCTCATTATGCACTCCGGATGTGGAAACATCCTTCGCTATATATGGCAATAACGACTTGAGGAACCACTCGAGGAGGAACTTCGGTGGTATAAAAATTTTAATTAACCTCTTCCGTCTATGCCACTCTTGAATATGATCAGAGATATGTGTGGCTTTATCTTGCCGAAATGTTGACAAGAGTTTCGTACCAACATCATAACACACTGGTAGCTGGAAGTGATTAAGAAAAGTCATCGCAAGGTTGTCAAACAAAGCAAAATCTCCCCTAGGTAACTCTATATACCATTTCACGGCAAGCCCTGTAAGGGTGCATTGAAATAGTCTCAAACGGACTGAGTCCTAATGTAAGGAATTCGAAGAGCACCATAGGTGAAACGTAGTAACGTGTTCGCTTGGATCTTCTCCCGATTTGCCCTTGAACTTAGGTATGTCCGAAGGAAGCTTGGTAGGGACAGCCGGCCAAGCCGGGTCATGAGCCACAGGATCGTTCGTCAATCTCGATAAGTCAAGAAGATTGAGCGTCGCAAGGAAAGGGAGACTAGGATGATGAGGTCGATGGACCGCTCCCTGATTCATATAGGGCTGATTACCACCATGGCCTTGGCCATAGTGTCCTCCTCCTGTATGACCCGTATAGGGTGGCGTGGAAGCACCATGTGCGGTGGACCTTGACTAGTAGGAGCTACAAAGCCGTAATTAGGAGAGTAAATAGGTTGTTGATACCCGCCTCCATAAGGTGAAGAACCTTGTCCATACCGTGTCCCATAATAGGGTCCATAAGTCATCGCATGCGATGCCCCATGAGACACTCCGTAGGTAGGAAGATACGCTTCGGAAGTACGGATATACATACCGGAAGTAGGGATATATGCCCCGAAAGTAGTAACATGACCTCTAGAAGTATGAACATAGCCTCCCGAAGCAACGAGCGGTATGTAAACCTGAGACACAATCGGTCTAGTAACCGTAGTACGGACCTGACTGGTAGCCATGTGCCGGCTCGAAGGACCACGTGAATAAGATGGAGGATGTACATTTGAAGAACTAGGGACCGAGGACGAAGGAATCTGAGTAATAATGTACGTGCTACCGCCTATCATCACTCGTCTCGGATCTGGTATCGTAATCGGATCGCTAGCCCTAGACCTAGGAGGGATATGTGATGTAACTTCCACCACTGGGACGAAAGGTGCAATGTGACTAGTGCTCTCAAACCTCTCCGCATGGTAAGGAATGAGAGTGCCCCCAGACATAGTGTTAGGCTCGAAGTTGGATTCGACATTAAATGCCAAATCATGTGCAGGGAAACCAGGCATAGCATAACTACCATAGCTAGTGCTGGCGGGTTCAAAATGAGTCTCGGCGTCTTTCGGCATTCCATACCGGTAACGCGTCAATGGGGAATCAACCCTAGAGTGAGTAGGTCTATCGTGCATGGTTCCTATCTTAGAAATCATAGGACCTAACTCAACCAAGTCGGGTGAAGGATCGTAAGTAGGAGTAAACTCCCCATCATCTACATGAATGGGAGAAGGTGGTTCAGGAATACCTTCTAAATGGTCTCCCATGGTGTGTGAATCAATGTGCGAAATAGTCCGCCTAGAATGTCTAGGTCTCTCTCCCAAAGGAGGAGAAGAAGTAGAAGGCGGAAGTCCTACTAAACGACGAGAATGGCAAGAAGCTACACCCGAATCCACAATGACTCAAAAAATAGAAAAGACTCTCTATTTACGTAAACCCTAGGTCAACTATCGTCCACAGAGCAATCACTAATAAAATCTAAAGCCAAATGCAGGAAAACAAGGGCTGGATAAATGAGCTCCCAAATGAAGCAGGTATGTCTCACCTAGGAGAGGCTTGAGACTCCCATACACAACAAGCAGAGGTATGTAACCAATTATTGTGGCCCTCAGCTTCAACGCGTAAAGCGACTGTGCTGTCCGACCCCAACCTGGCCGGGACACCCGCAGAATAACCCCTGCAAAGTACCCCCTAGATATCCTAGGTAAGGCCACTAAGGTCACCTCAATATAATCAATGCTTACGCAAACAGTCGCAGGCGGGATTGACCGTATGGGCAGGGTAGCAAAGCCCGAAACTCTCGAAAGAGCCCCCAGATACGAATACAATCCTGGAAATATCTCCGGTGCTAATCAGTTATGACTAGGGGTTATCCTAATCAATAACCGCTCACACTGCCTCGTGCTTAACTCCCTTTTGAGAGGAGGATCCTGAGAAACATTGGTTATACCAAGGATTTCACACACTCACCTAGACAGACACATACATGTTGTTGTTTAGTGATCTTGGAGAATTAACTTACAATGAACTATTCCAAGATCCTAAAACCTAAGCTTGTTGGTGCACCCTAGAAAAGAAAAGAGTGTAATTCATTTTAATTAAGCGTTGATTTTAATTGGCTTTATTACTCAAAATAGGGATATGACCGTGCAACTAATGGTGTTATGACGCAACATGGAGTAAAATACACACCTAACAATCAATGCAAATGCATTATGTCCATGAAAATAGGGCATGCTACTACGTGAAATGCAAAATTCTCTTCAAATGATGAATGCAAATTTTTCCTATATGAAGTCCTAACTAGTACTCCAAAGCAAATCTAGTGCAAGTACAATGCAAAGATACAAAATGCAATGCATGATGATAAGCAAATGTTTTGGGATTTTTTGAAATAAAATGAGATGCAAAAAGCAAAAGAATGATTCTACGAGCCCTAGACTCTGCAATCACACACAAACAGCACTCAAGCAAAGCACTAAGGTAAAAGACCTCTAATGCACTAATCTCAAACAAAAAATCAAAAATGCCATGACAAGAACCTTCTTAAAAAAAAAAATTAGCCCTAAAAAAACGTTCCTGGTCAGAAACAGAGGTCTAAACAGACTCAGCAAATATCAGAATTCACCCAGCAACCAATTAACTCCCACAAAAAGGCAAAAGCAAGGGCATATGCCACTGTTCGCAGTAAACCCACGTGTATACGCGGAAATCGCAAAGAAACCCACGTGTATACGCGACTGTGAGTTAAAAACTTGCGTACAAGAAGAAAGGTGCATAAACTCAAGGCAAACAGATAGGCTAAGACAAACTTCACACCAATCAGACACTACCAGGCATACATGCCCCCAGGCCGGACACAGAAACAAGAGAGAAAGAGCAATTCAAATTCATTGAATGCCGATAAAACAACCCCCAAAGGAAAACTACTAGGAACTCCCTAGCAGAATCGCCAATTCTGTTACGGAGAGAAATTCCTATGGCTTGGGATACCACAACAGACAGCTTGACTCCAGAAATCAATCCTTTCCAATATGCAATAAAAATTAAATGTCTAACACTAAAGGATCAGACCTCGTACT
>LPNX010680849.1:577595-652030 GCA_001517045.1 Pseudotsuga menziesii | reverse complement strand
GAAAGGTCGAATCCGAGCGATCTCAAGGCATATGGAAGGCCAGGAGTCAAATGAGTCGGATCCATGTCAAGGAAAACTCCAAAAGGATTTGGATTATGCACAAATCCTGATGTACGCAGTTTTAGTGGTCAAACCCGCGTATATACCCGCTTATAGGTTTAAAAGTCGCGTGTATCATTTTTCACATGTTTTTAGGGATGATCAAGGAAACATCAAAGGACAAAAAATGGTCCATAGGATCTAAGGAGTCTACAGCGGGACAGGGGAAGGCCATACAAAGTGTGATTCACCTGGAGTGGTGAAATCAGCTATAACAATAACTTGGTGGAAGATGAGGGTAATCTGAAGGATTTGGGTATCAAACATTTCTCTCATATTTTCAAGGATGACAATCAGTTAAACACTTTGGCACAAATCAAGGTAATTAAACTTTTCCATTCTCAAGGCGGTGGAATGCTCAAGGCTCTCTGGAAGGGTCACTCCCTCCTTGAACTCTACCTTCCTTGCCCTGATTCCCAAAAAGGTTAAACTTGTCTCCTTTATTGATTTTAGACCCATCTCTCTGTGTAACCTGGTATATAAGCTCATTACAAAAATCATTACCCTCAGGTGTTGGAGACATTTACCACCATACACACTCATTTTGGTCAATTTGGCCTAGTTAAAGCACTATCCTAAGTTTTATTGACTTAATTGACATCAGAGGAGCACTAGATGACATCAGCTAGATCACACCCACGCCTACCTTCAGTCAAGGAGGCTAACTTAGCCTTCTCCTACATTCGGGAAGGCTAACTGAAACACTCTGGGGGTGATCTGAGTGTCATTAATGCCCCATATTGCTAACTGATGGTTACAATCAGTTAAACAGAGCAGTGAAGGCGCCTTCCTTCATTAAATTGATTATTTAATGAATTGGGGTCAACGGGGGTGCCTCCAACCACTTCTAATGTTTAGTTACACTTCACTTAACCTCATCGGGGTTCATTGGAGTCATTGATGTGCTACCACTTGTTGGTTGGTTTATTGTGACATGTGTCTGACCTACTTTCAGTTAGACTCAGTCATTTATTGCACTCCGACTTCAGTTAGGGCTCACAGTTGAGTCAATTAGGGTTTTGATCAGTGGTTATCTTAAGTGTTGACTGTGGCTTACAATCAGTTAAGCTAGACTCACTCATTAAATTCAAATGACCTCCTTGGGAATTCGAATTGCTTTGTCATTCATGCTTGCAGCATGATCTTGTATTGTATTACTCATTCTTTGTGTGAATATACAGAGCGACTACTCATTTTGTAGCACAATTACACCATTTTCATGCCTTATTGTTATTAATCTTTGATGAGACTTGTGTTTAGTCCCTAGATTACTATGACAGATTAATATGGTATCAGATCTCACGGCGGGACAAAGCTCAAATCTCTCAAAAACAAGGTTTTTAACAGATCTTGCATGAAAATTGAGCAATAGCTCAAAAATCCAGCACTGCACCAAAAGCCAAGGCTTACCACTTAATACCCCAAGTAAAGAACTTATTGATCAAGCTTGCTTGATTGACTATGTTGGGTGTGATGAAAGCCTAAAATGTGTAGGTTGTTCGACCTTACATTGCCCTTTTTGTTGTGATTTTCAGGTTTTTGACAAGCGAAAGCATTCACTCCAACAGATTTAGATGGATTCTTTAGTAGATCTTTTGACTTCGTTCAATTTTCACTCATGGAAAAGAGACATGGAGATCTAGCTACATTCCAGAGGACTCTATAGGGACACCATGGACACTGAAGAAGAGCCTAGTTCTGCAATAGACAAATCTAGATTCTTGAACAAGAAGGATGAAGCATTTGGATTCTTGTGCCTCTTGGTTTCCCGGGATCTTCTTTTCCATCTTTCTGGATTGAAGACTCCAAAGGAAATTTGGGACAAATTGGAAACCTTGTATGGAAAGCAGGATGATTTGAGAGTTTACCAGCTCGAAAATGAATTGATGTCTCTCCAGCCTTCCAATTTCGATAGCTTGAATGAATTTTTCACAAAGTTCAAGCACATTGTCTTACTATTGAAGCAATGCAAAGTGGAGAAGAAGGATGATCAGCTCATCCTCGCCATACTCTCCAAACTTGGAGCTGATTATTCAGTTTTTGTCTCTACATTCTGTGCGGGGAAGATCACAACCCCTGGATGGAAGATGCCTACACTTAATGCCTTCATTAAGTCCTTAACAAGTGAACATGATAAGCTTGTCAAGACGGGGATCATCAGATCCTCCCATGATCATCCACTCCATGTCTTGGGGCCCAAAGATATGAAGGGTAAAGGAAAGTAGTAGAAGAACCCAAAAAATTAAATTCGAACCTCCTAAGCCTAAAGTTGAAAACCAACAACATGATGAATCTTCTGACTCAAAGAAGAACAAAGGGAAAGGGCATCATGGAAGGGAAAAAGTCAAGTGTTCATACTGCCGGAAGGGCTTCCACCCTGAACATACCTTCATGAAGAAGAATCTTGATGAAGCTACCTCTCTCCTTGAGAGAAATCACATTAATCTTCTGGAAAGCTTTTGGAGGAGAGATCAGCAAGATCGGGAACCATGGCATGAAAAAGGTCATGCCCTCATGGCAAGCACTTCGAAGTCCAAAGCACTCTTGATTGATTCTGGAGCTTCGAACCACATGATGGATGAAAGAGACTCCTTTTCATCCTTGGAGACCGGCAAATCCATCCCCATCCACATGGGAGATGACTCCACCATCATTTCAAGGACAAGGTACGGTTGATCTTAAGAATGGCTATTTTTCAAATGTTTTGTATGTACAGTCCCTGATGACTCCACCATCATTTTAGAAGGACAAGGTACGGTTGATCTCCTTAGTGTCTATCAGATGACACATACAAGAGTGCCTAAGAGAGTATCTTTCAACTGAAATGATGTTGATATAATGGAACTTGCATACGGGAAACCCATTGCTAAAGCCCTTGCAAACCATCATGCAAAAGCCTATGAGTTCTCCCACTTTGTGGCGGATGCAAAGCCCACCGCAATGCTAACTCATGGAAATGAAGTTAGTAGGTTGTGGAATGAAAGGTTTGGCCATCTAAATTTCAAATATTTGCAGCAATTACAGAAAAAATCCATGGTTGAAATCCTCCTGGTCATCAAGGCAACCACTGGAATTTGCAAGGGTTGTGTGGTTGGAAAACACCCTGAGCACAAGTACGATCGGGGGAAGGCAAACTGAGCTACATGCATCTTGGGGCTGATACATTCTAAAATCAGTGGTCCAATGCCTTTCACATCCATGGATGGATCAAGGTATCTTCTGACTTTTATTGATGATTTTTCAAGGTACACATGGGTCTTCTTTCTAAAAAAGAAGTCTAAGTATGTGAAAAATTCTCTGAACTGAAGGCCTTGATCGAGAATGCCTCTAGCCTTAAGATCAAGATCTTGAGATATGATAATGGTGGGGAGTATGTTAGTAATGATTTGCTTCACATATGCTCCCAAAGTGGTATTCAAGTCTAGCATTCAATTCCCTACACTTCCCAGCAGAACGATGTAGTGGAAAGGAAGAACCGGTCTCTCAAGGAGATGACCACCTGTATGTTGGAATCAAAGAAGTTGGCAACAAATTTGTGGGCTAAAGCCATGCATGCTACAGCATACATTCAGAACAAAGTGCCACACTCATCCGTGAAAGGGAAGACCCCTTTTGAAGCATACTTCGGACACAAGCCGGATGTGTCGAACCTGCGGGTGTTTGGGTCCACTGCATGGGCCCAAATCCCACTTGATAAAAGGAGGGATTTGCAACCGTAAATAATAGAATGTATATTTATTGGGTATCCTGATGAATCAAAAGGTTTCAAGCTGTTGGATATCAAAACAAAACAGATCATCATCGAAAGGAGTGTTAAGTTCGATGAGCCTCTTCAGGAGTTGGAACTAGTGAAGGAGAAAACTGCTGAATTTCCTTCCTATTCTACTGAATATTTGGATGATGAAATTGGGGGTGATGACCCTAATTTGGATCCTCTTATTTCTGATATTAGTGTGCAGCAAACATCAGATGCTGAATCAGAACCTAAAGTACAAAATCATCTTCCCACATGGGCTCGACAGAACATTGGAAATCCAGATGATCCAAGGAGAACCCGGTCTAATTTCCAAAGAATAAGTATTGCACTCTCTTGTCCTAATAATTTGTTGTCTGAAACTTGTTATTTGATGATTAGTTCAGACCCAAAATCCTACTACCATTATTGGAAGGATCCGAGATGACAAGTTGCCATGGATGAAGAGATGAATTCTCTTCAGAAAAACACTACTTGGGAGCTAGTTTCTCTTCCTCCGGGAAGGAAATTGGTTCAATGCAAGTGGGTGTTTCGGACCAAGGTTGCTGCTGATGGCAGCACCTACAAATATAAGGCAAAGCTGGTGGAAAAAGGTTTCTCTCAGGTCCAAGGTGTGGACTACCATGAGACCTTTGCACCGGTTGCAAAAATGAACTCCATCCGTTTAGTTTTGGCAATTTTAGCATCTAAGCACTGGGAAGTGCATCATATGGATGTTAAGTCATCCTTTCTGCATGGAGATCTTCATGAGGAGATATACATGAAGCATCCCGAGGGCTACATCTCTGATCCATCTTTGGTTTGCAAGTGAAAGAAGTCACTGTACGGGTTAAAACAGGCCCCAAGAGAGTGGTATTCCAAGATGGATGCCTTCCTTCTCTCGCAAAACTTCTAAAGGTATAGATCAGATCCAAATGTGTATATATAGTAGTATGATGGTCATTTGATTATTATTGTTTTATATGTTGATGAATTACTGATCACAGGTTGCACAGTTGCTTCCATTTCAGCCATCAAAATTGCTCTCCACGATGCTTTTGAAATGAGCGATTTGGGGCTCTTAAAACAATTTTTGGGGCTCGAAATTGAGCAAAATTATGATGGGATAATGGTCACTCTGTCCAAATACATATCAGACCTATTATTCAAGTTTAAAATGGATGAATGTAGGCTTGCACCATTCCCTTTCCTTTCAGGGATCAGCCTTGAAGAAGGAAGAAGCACACCTCCCATGGACTGCACTATCTATCGACAGTTGATTGGTAGCTTGTTGTACTTGACACATTCTCGGCCTGATATTTGTTATGCCATGAATGCTGTATCAAGATACATGCAGCAGAATCATGACATTGGAAGGCAGCCAAGAGGATCCTCCAGTATATTCAGGGAACCAGGACCTACGACATTCACTATGTTGCAGACTTCGAGCTAGAGCCGGTTGGATACACAGATTCCGATTGGGTGAGTGATTCTATTTATCAGAATTCTACTTCCGGATATGTATTCATGTTTGGTGGTGGCCCCATTTGCTAGTCTAGCAAAAAGCAGGCTACCATAGCATTATCCTCAGCATAGGCTGAGTATCGAGGAGCGGTGAATGCTTGCATCCAAGCAGTTTGGTTACAAGCCATTCTTTCCGAGTTTGATCTTGGTAGTACTTTGTCCACTGTCCTCTTTTGTGACAATCAAAGTGCTATTAAGATATCCACAGATCCAGTTACCAAGCAGAGGACCAAGCATGTAGAGATCCACATGCACTATATCAGGGAGCTAGTGCATGACAGGACCATCATTCTGCAATACTGCCCGACTAATGAGCAGATTGTAGACATATTCACCAAGAGCTTTTCAGAAGAGAAGTTCACTTACCTCCATTCACTGTTGGGGGTGAGTCCATCAGGGTGATCAGACTACTTTCAATGTTCAGCTTGAGGGGGGGGTTTTCCCACTGGGTTTTCCCTCTTTTCCTCACTTAGTTTGTTTTTGAGCATTGTTTCAGTTTTAGTATTGTATAGGGTGACCTATGGTCTTAGTTGTTGGGGCCCTAGCATTTTTATGCACTTTATGTTTTCTACTCCTCCTGAGTATAGCTTAAGGGGGGGTGTTGGAGACATTTACCACCATACACACTCATTTTGGTCAATTTGGCCTAGTTAAACCACTATCCTAAGTTTTATTGACTTAATTGACATCAGAGAAGCACTAGATGACATCAGCTAGATCACACCCATGCCTGCCTCAGTCAAGGAGGCTAACTTAGCCTTCTCCTACATTCGGGGAGGCAAACTGGAGCACTCCGAGGGTGATCTGAGTGTCATTAATGCCCCATATTGCTAACTGATGGTTACAACCAGTTAAACAGAGCAATGAAGGCACCTCCTTCATTAAATTGATTATTTAATGAACTGGAGTCAACAGGGGCGCCTCCAACCACTTCTGATGTTCAGTTACACTTCAGTTAACCTCATCGGGGTTCATTGTAGTCATTGATGCACTACCACTTGTTGGTTGGTTTGCTATGACATGTGTCTGACCTACTTTCAGTTAGATTCAGTCATTTATTGCACTCCGACTTCAGTTAGGGCTCAGTTGAGTCAATTAGGGTTTTAATCAGTGGTTAACTTGAGTGTTGACTGTGGCTTACATTCAATTAAGCTAGACTCACTCATTCAATTCGAATGACCTCCTTGGGAATTCGAATTGCTTTGTCATTCATGCTTGCAGCATGATATTGTATTGTATTACTCATTCTTTGTGTGAATATACAGAGCGGCTACTCATTTTGTAGCACAATTACACTATTTGCCTTATTGTTATTAATCTTTGATGAGACTTGTGTTTAGTCCCTAGATTACTGTGATAGATTAATATCAAGTTAAAGCCTCACTTGGATATCTCTATTTCTCAAGAGCAGTTCAGGTTTCTCAAGAATAGGCAAATAGTTGAGCCCATTGGTATCACTCAAGAGGTCCTACATTCAATCAAGATGAAAAAAAAATGTTCTCTTATCCTTAAGCTTGACTTAGTGAAAGCGTTTGATAGGTTTAGCTGGTCTTTTCTCAGACTTATCTTGCTTCAAATTGGGGTACCTCTGCAGGGTGTAAATTGGATTATGGGTTGCCTGTCATCATGCAACTTTGTTGTGCTGGTCAATGGAACCCCTTCAAAGTTCTTCAATGCTTCAAGGGTATAAGGAAAGGCTGCCCCTTATCTCCCCTATTGATCATACTTATAATAGAAGGCCTCAACTTATTGATTAAGGATGCGAAGACAAAGGGCTTGATCAGAGGTATACAAATTTCGTCTTCCCTGGCCTTAACTCATCTCTTGTTTGTGGACGATGTTGTACTCCTTGGTATTGGAACTATTGAAGAATGGTTGGCTTTTGAGGTAATATTGGATACTTTCTACAAGGCTTATGGAATGTGCATCAGTGTGGACAAGTCTGGGTTCCTCTTTAATAATATGGAGGTGGGAAATTTATTTTAGTATCTCTCGTTCCTTAACTGATAAGATGGAACATATCTCAAAAGGCTTCAAGTATCTAGGATACTTTATCAAGCCCCTTGGATATAAGGTGAAAGATTGGTTCTGGCTAGTTCAAAACTTTGAAAGGAGAATCAAACACTGGGCTCATAAGTGCCTCTCACTAGGAGGTAGACTTGTTCTGATTCGAGCTATTCTGTCAAGTATGCATGTTTATTGGATGGCACTGGTGCCAATACCTATTTCTATTCTGGTCAGGCTCAGGAAGCTGATCTTTGCTTTCCTTTGGGGTCCTTCGGAGGACAAGAACAAATACCACTTGGTGGACTGGCAGCTCCTTTCCAGGCCCAAAGACTCAGTTGGATGGGGTATTAAAAATTTGACTTGGTTCAACATTGCTTTAAGACTTAAAAGCCTTTGGATGGTTCTTCATGGTAGTAGCATTTGGCATCAAGTAATCATTGCAAAATACTTTAAAAATGGATCTATGGTTTCATGGCTCAGGAAAAAAAATTATCTGTAAGAGGCTCCTCTATTTTCTGGAATGGATTTCTAAATACCCTTTCTTGGCTTGGTAGATGTTTGGCTTGGCAAGTTGGTAATGGACATGACATCCTTATTGGAACTGACCCGATTATTGGCTCTGCATCTCACTCTTTTCTCCCTTACTATCTTCGTGGTTATCTTTTAGATTACGGTATTGCTACTCTGAATCAGGCTCAAAATACATTAATGGGGACCCATGGATATTGGTGGTGCGTAGAAATATGCATGGGAAGTTTACACAAAGGGATTGGAACAGAGCATAATTCATCTCAATTCTGCAGCAGACTCATTATTATGGGCTCATAAGAAGAAAGACGGGAATGTCTCGACCGCCTTGGTATATGATTTGATTGTTAATCCTTATCCATTCTGATTTGTGACAAGGTTTATGGCAATATTTGGTGCTGTCGAATTCCCTTAAAGATCCGATGCTTTAGTTGAATGGTTGTTGAGAACAGGATTTTAACTTGGGAAAATATTACAAAAAAGGGATGGATTGGGCCTGGCTGTTGTGCACTCTATAATGCAGGTGAGGATTCTGTTCAACACATGTTCATTGCATGCTCCTTCTTAAAATCTATACATTCCAGCCTCAGTGAAAGATATCACTATGAGCCTCCATCTCCGAACATCTCCCTCAGAACATTCCTGGAAAGATGGTTTGCAAAATACACACTGCACTCTGAGTGCTGCTATCTTCCTTTTTTATTTTTTGGTGTATTTGGAGAGGTCGCAATCGGTGTTTATTTGAGGGAAAGGTAGCCTCTGTTCTCAGTATGATTCACTAGGTTGAATATTTCATGCATCTCTATCTTGTAGAAAAAAAGAAAACTAAACTCAAGATAGTGGGTCCAAGTTCGATTCTAGTTTACCCTTGCAGTTTCTTTGATGGGGCAGTTGTAGACTGTAAAGGCGGAGCAGGTTTTTACTTGGCTCTGAATGAGTCTCATTCATTTGATTTTGCAATGGGTGGAGGTTTGTGCACAAATACCAAAGCTTAACTCTTGGCTCTGTGGGCTTTGTTGACAGTGGCAAAGGTGATGGGGATCCCTTTGCTGAATATTTATGGAGATTCAACAGTCATCATAAATTGGGAAAATTATCAAGCTTCATTGGATTCTCCTAGTTTGAGTCATTGGTGCATGGACACCAGACACTTGATGTCTTGCTTTTCAAACTTGTCCATCAAACATACATATCGAGAACACAATCAGTGTGCAGATAGCTTATCAAAAGAAGCCCTAGCTTTGGCTCCTAGGTGTGGTTCCTTCTCAAAAATTTATGATGGCATTTCAGTCATTAATGATACATTTCATCTGTTTTAGAGCATGGTGCAGGAGCAAAGCTCCTTATATCCCTCTTTTTGCACCTTTTCCTTGGTGGGATTTTTGTTATTAGGAGCGAGCTTCTTTGATTTCAGCGCTCTGTACAATTTTGTCTCCTCGACATGTATGACTGTTGTACAGGTTTGATTTGGAGATGTCTTGTTTCATGTTGTCTCTTCCTTTTGGGAGATTTCTGGTTCTCTGGATGGTTGAACTGCACATTTTTACCTTACTTCTTCTATTTGTAAGGTTGTTTATGGCTGTGTGTATAGTGAAGTACATATTTTGATATGTTTGACAGTGCCCCATTGTCGGGATGTATATATGATGTCCTTTGATTCTCTATGAATAACAAGGCCAGGATTTTTTCTTCTGAAAAAAAAAACTAGTAGCAATGCATGAATAACTCATAGTTAATGAATGAATAACCCACAAGTCATGGCAGATAACTAGTTGTCTCTTCCTTTTGGGAGATTTCCGGTTCTCTGGATGGTTGAGCTGCACATTTTTACCTTACTTCTTCTATTTGTAAGGTTGTTTATGGCTGTGTATGGCGGAGTACATATTTTGATCTGTTTGACAGTGCCCCATTGTCCGGATGTATATTTGATGTCCTTTGATTCTCTATGAATAACAAGGCCAAGCTTTTTTCTTCTGAAAAAAAAAACTAGTAGCAATGCATGAATAACTCATAGTTAATGAATGAATAACCCTCAAGTCATGGTAGATAACTAGAAGAATATACCTGCTTACCATAGAGATAATATATATATGTAAACAATCATTAATATTTATCCACATAATCATATAAGAAGTGCATATAGAATTAAGTACACCCTATTCTTTACAATGAATTACCTTAAAATTCTTCTTTTTAAAGAAAACATAATTATGAATTTATTATTTCGCCCATAAAATATAATTTAATGATAATGGAAATTTGATTATGACATATTATGCTAGAATAATGTCATTGATGGACAAACCTTTTAGTATATTTTGTACATAGATTTATAGTCTCATTATATTTTGTACATAGATTTATAGTCTCAATGCACATCTAGTCCCTGCCACTTTGTATAGGGATAGTTAAATTGCATTTCAAGAGAGTTGAAACATTATAATATGGATAACCTAGACTAAAGTAAATGCATTGTAATATCAACCATCTATCCAACTTGATTGTTGGAAAAAGAATATAATGTCATATCAATGTTGTTTTTTCATTGTTGCTATCTTTCTATAGTGTGTCCCAAGGATATGGAGGGTATGTAGTGAATATGAAGAAATCCTTCAACGGCTTTCAAGATTAGAAAAGAAGGGCACTAGAAGAAAGCTCTATATTTTTTCTTACTCTTAGTTTTTCGTTTCAAGTCCTTCAAGACTTGTAGTAGCATCATTTTAGATCCATGAACACTGCAAGTGCTTTATAAAATTATTCTTTTGTATTATGTTCTCTAGTCATTAACATCATTTCTTAAACAATATTGTTCATACTTAATAAGAGATGCTAAAATACCTACACAAGTAATCAATAACATAAAAGAAACAAAATGCCCATGAGCTTACTCAACAATAGCATGGAAAAAACAAAATGCTTCCATGAACAAAATATAATATGAAATAATATTGTAGAAACCAAGTTAATTTTCTCTTGTCATTTTTTTAAGTAAATATCTCTAAACAATAATTATATTTGAAAAAAATATTAAGCAAAATAATATTTATTAATAAATTTGGTTCTTTATTTAAATTTAAATAAATGATTTGATATTAAATTTATTATATTTGTATTTCACATCTCATTATAATATGAGCATTCAATAATCATATAGTCATTTAAATATTTATAATTTTGTATATAAATTTTAATATTTCAAAATTATCTATTTAAAAAAATGTATTTTTAATTATTTTTAATAAATAAATTAAAATTTTGGATAAAAAAATTATCATTTAACAAAATTCAAATCACATATATTAACCAAACACCAAAGAAGAATTAAAAAAATGATTATAAAAAGGTAAATTCACATATAAAATTCAGTAAGAATTTAAACCTTAAAGTAAAATGATATATGTCTTGCGAAACATTATCAAACTACAATCACAAAAAAATTAAATTAAAACATTATTTTAATAGGACGTCGATTTGAACTTTTATTTAGAGCAGCTTTTGAAGTAAATTACAAGAATTAGGTTAATCATGTTTCATAAGATAGCTTGATATCCCAAACCATATTATATCAGTTTGGATAAATGGAATGTAATACTATTGAGGATTCAAGAAATGGAAGTCGTTAGAAAAGCACATCTTAAGACAGAGTCTCCACGAGCTTGCTGCACAAATAATAAAACCGACATACGCGTAAGGACAATCACGTCTTTGACAACTGGTTGCCTCAGTTTAACCAAACACCAAAGACGAATTAAAAAAATGATTATAAAAAGGTAAATTCACATATAAAATTCACTAAGAATTTAATGTAAAATGATATATGTCTTGCGAAACATTATCAAGCTGTAATCACCACAAAGTTAAATTAAAAAATTATTTTAATAGGACGTCGATTTGAACTTTTATTTAGAGCAGCTTTTGAAGTAAATTACAAGAATTAGGTTAATCATGTTTCATAAGATAGCTTGATATTCCAAACCATATTATATCAATTTCGGTAAATGGAATGTAATACTATTAAGGATAAATGGCAGTCGTTAGAAGAGCACATCTTAAGGCAGAGTCTCCATGAGCCTGCTATACAAATAATAAAACCGATATACGCGTAAGGAAAATCATGCCTTTGACAACCGATTTCCTCAGTACTTCCTTGTAAAGTATTTGTACTGCGCAATAATTATAGAAAAAAAGTGTTATTATATTAGCGAATTAGATTGCAGATAATTACAGTTATATTATTTTTATATAAATATATAATTATATTTATAATGTTTACTTTAGATAGTTCGCATAAATTTTTGGTCAAAATAAAGATTAATACAAGGTGAACGCAATATCGAATGCATAATAACCCTGCGCGTGACAGGGATAATAAGAATCAATATATTGGTTTTTTTCGCAATAAATATTTTATGTTATTTAAAACTAACACAATCAATTACCATCGTAATTGATGAAATTATATTTTCGAGGAGAATATTTATAAGGATAACGCAAATGTACATTTCATTTGTCCAAAAATATAATCTTTAATCTTATCGTTTTGTGTTTCTTCTTTTTAATCTTATGACATTTTCTTGATGAAGGATATGTGTTGACTAACTATAATTTATAAGGTGAGAGGTCAATATTTATAGAAGGAACCAATTCTTTATAGGAATTAGAAGTGTCACCTTTGTGAAGTCTTTTTATTTTTTCTAGAGAGGTTTTATGTATAGTGACTACTTTCAATAAAGAAAACTTAGTATTTATGTCTTTTTTTTTTGTCTTCGAAGAGATGGCATGGTTCCTCATTCAAAACTTTTAATTTTCTAGATCAATAGTTTGTTGATTAGTAGTAGTATATGCATCGTACTCATCTTTTAGATATAGTTGCTCATTGCATGCTTGTCAACTTGTTGTTTTAGATTTATGTCCTTTAAACTTTTTTGAGTAGGCATGTACTTGAGGATGAGAATCCTAGAGATGCCTTTTTTGTTAGCAGAGATGGCACGAAAAACATTATTATCATAATCCATAACCTAAACCCATCTAAAATTGTCTCATTGTAAGATCATCTTATCTGAGAGGTTGTGGCTAATGTCAATCTCAATACATATTCTAGCATATGTGTGCGAACCCAGTTGAATCCACTCTAAATATCTTTTTATGTAACTGCCCAAAGTGTTGTTAATATCTTTAAAAACTGATAAATGTTGAAAATGAAGGGGTGGTTGTGGGTGTAAAACCCAAACTAGCATTTTGGTATGGACACAGTGGTATGACCAAAATAAGGAAACCATGGCGTAACAATGAGACCGATTCTACCCTAGAACCAAGGGCCCTTCTCTATTATTTTGTATAATAAACAAGATTGGAAAACTAAACAATAAAGAAACATGTAGGCATGAATAAAACTCATAATCCTTTGCCTGATTTAAATAAATCAATTGCTACAAATCTAAAGTAGAAGGCCATAAACCTTTGCATCTGCATATTACCGAAGAGACCTCTAGCTTTGGCACCACTTTATATTTCCCCATAATAAATGCAATGGACAAGGAAGGAATTAGAGTAGAAGAATTAGAAGGTTTTTTTCTAACTACGTCCATGAAGGAACAAGCTTTAAGTTGAAGACACCTACGAGATCATGTTGCTCATCCACTTCATTGCATTACCAAATTAATGGTTGAATATTTGCATAAGTTGTAGTTTGACATCATATATTGGTCTTCCATTTGTCTACCCTTAAAAAATAAGGCATTGTTGGTCCACAAAAATTTCTCATAAAATCTCCAATTTATGTTTTTAAATTTGCCACATAGTCAAAAAAATTCAACCATAAAGAGTACGACATTCCCAAGGAGATAATTTACCATAATATGAAACCTAGCCTTTATATTAGAAGTTTCAATCACTTGTCGAGTGTACATTTCTTCAAACATTTGGCACGCAAGTATTTTGTCGGAAATTTGGAGTGCACTGCTATTTCGAATAGAGGAATGAAAACTAGGTCCTAGAGGGTATGTTTCCCTCAAGGAATGTCTACTTCTCTCATAAGTTCTAAGGTATTCTTAGAGAACATAATCAATAACATCAAGAATTCCAAATTCCAAAAGATCATATATGTTGCAAGGGCACTTAGCAACAAAGGTAAGAGCCTCGATGCATCCATCCTTGTCATTTATGGATATGCTTCGATACAAGTTATCTAGTGTTACTCGAACCTGCAAAACCCTAATACTGATAAAATGAAGAGGAAAATGGATGATGATGAAGAAGACTTCTATGATATATGGGCTATCCACCATACCCATAATCATGCCCTGCCAATTTTATCTAAAACTAATAGTAACTACATGAATAGTATTGCATTCAATCCCTTTGTCAAATGGATTGAAGTTATAGTGCAAGGCAAGGAGGAACTCCAAATTCAAATCGAAAACCACATCCTTTCCTTGGAATTGTTAATACTAAGTGAAAAATATTGTCAAAGATCCCTCTTTGCTATGGGGAGCTTAATATGGTACAATTTCCTAGATGTGCCAAGTTGTAGTGCAACTATGGATTGAAATATCTACCATAATTCAATGAATATACTCCCACATAGTAATTCCATCATGGATGTATCATCATAGCTAGTGTATAGCTAGAAGGCAAGTTTAGAAATTTGAATGGAACCACAAGTTGTTGGTCCATTTGATTTGGCCTCTAAGTATTTCTCATCTAAACATCAATAGGGTAGAAGTGTGCGAATCACTCCAAGGATAATACCTTCTAGTGGAGGTTTTTGTGAAACCTCCTCCCAAAATTTATTCCTTGTCTATTTATAGTGGAGGTGAGTGGTTAGAGGCTTTAGTGGAGGTTTCTGAATATGTATGCTTAAACCATATAAAGAGCACCTATGCACCCATAAGTAGTATATCTTAGATCTAAAATATATGAATGAATACACAATATATCAAATTTCATTTGTATTAATACTCAAACTTGATCCTTTTTATGGAAGGATCCACTCTTTTCCACTTGCCTCTTCAAGGGGGCAACCTCATATGAGTTAATCACCAATTACAATATTCTTCAACACAACACTAATAAGGAGGAATTCATCCTTATTTATATGACTCTAATCATAACAACCTACTAACTACCTACTAGACCTTCTTTAATGAGTCCCCATTACATTATTCACTAATAATTACCATATCAGGCCTTATTTAATAATAACAAACATTGTGGACCAAGTCCACTTTTCATTAAATGGCCTCCAATATTACTCTAATGGGCTATTTGACCTCCCATTACACCCCTAAGGAGGATTATTAACACTCCACTCCCCTTAGGAAAACATTGCCCTGAATGCTTAATGTGAAGATATACAACCATGATGAACTAGGGTCCCATGGGAGAATGTTTACCACCTTGCTAAAGAAGGCCAAGGAACTAGGGTCCCATGTACAAGCATTATCCACCATAATAATGCAATCTACCAAGATCCATCTGAAGTTGGGGTCCCATGTACAAGTTCTAATGGGCATGGTGAAGTAGTCCAAGAAACTTATCCATAAACATGGGTCCAATTCCAATGTACTCCAACTAACACCCCATTACTGACACTGGGCTTAATGAAATCCTGAGTGGTGCACTTCACATGCCCATGATGATCACGTGGATCCAAATAAATAGAATCATCCAAAGAAAATAGATCCCCCATATAGTAGTAAAAGGATGGATCTAAGAGGAACTCTAGTAGCGAAAAAGATCCCCCCGTGAGGATCGAGCAGTTGTGAGGCTCGATTGAGGTTTGGTGAAGATTGATTGAGTTGGCGTGAGGTTGTTTGAAGATGAGAGTAGGTTAACTGAAGCAGAGTTTCTGCAGGTGTGTTTCTCCTAGCTGCGTTCGTAGATCGGGATTACTCCTGATCATTTTTTAAGATCGGGATAGACGAATGGGTGCTTAAGGGAATATTTTAATCAACGGTGGCTTGATCGGATCAGATCTAATCGGGTATGATCTTGTTATGTGCTCATGGATCCTTCGGATCCCCCTCCAGAGGAGAGAAGATGTATCTTAGAGGATTCCTTCAGGGATTTGGTTGACTCCTCTCCTCCTCTAGTCTCCGAATTTTAGGCATGAAGCTTTGTGAGGCGGGCGGTAGCTCCCCACATTTAGATCATGCTGGTTGCTTCAAGAATGAAGGCTCTTGCCTTGAGTTAGAAGGGTCTAATAGGTCAATTCACTGGGATTTGTCCCTCTCCGAAAACCATGGAATACTGGATCTCAAAGAACTGGATGCCTTTGATTTCTGGAGGCCTGCAACACTGCTTTAGCGGAAAAAGGGTATTTTGTTTTTTTGTTCGAGAACAAAGATGGCAGGGATATCATCTTTATAAGTGGGCCTTACTTCATGGGGCCTAGAGGCCTGTATCTAAACCGTTGGACTTTATTGTTTGACCTAGAAAAAGGATGTCCCCTTAGCAATGCCGGTGTGGGTTCACCTTTCTCATATTCCTCTGCACTGTTGGAATGACGAGGCTCTTCAAGCCATTGGAAATACCCTTGGTAAATACATTGACAAGGCAGAGCCAAAGGGGCCATTATTCTAATGCGCAAGGATATGTGTGGAAGTTGATTTAGAGAAAGGCTTACTAGAAGAAGTGAACCTGTTCATGGATGGATGGGAATATCTGCAGAAGGTCGGTTATGAGAATATTTTGTTCAAGTGCATAAAGTGCCATGAATACAGACACTTTGTCAAAATCTTCCCTAAATAAGCGGTAGAGGATCTCGAGAAAAGCCTAGAATAAGGTTCGCAGCGGGTGAAAAGAGGGAAGAAGGTGTCGTATCATTCTCACAATGATAACAATGATTTCCAACCAGAAAAAACTAAGGAGCATGCTACAAACTCCAAGGAAATGAACATCAACAACCCATACATGGCTCTTCACATAGAAGAGGGAGAAATGTTCGCAGCATATAGCACTCCGAAGGGCAAAGAGATGGAATAAGGTGTGGATCCGGAACCAAGCGCGCTTCCAAATGCCGGTGAAAATGGAACAAAGAAAACTCTCACAGAATCTTCCTCCCCAGGTGGATCTTGGGTAGTAATGGTTAAGAAAAGCAGGCCAAATCTGAGGGAAGAGTCCCGAGGCCATTCTTCCTCACAAGGATCACAAGAAATTCCAGATCAAGCTCCACCACCATCCACAAGGGGAAGAAAAACGCATAGGCACCATAGGGAACATGAAGCTGAAAGGGAACTCGAGCTTGAAAGGCAGATGAGTATTGAGGAAACTAAGCTTCTAGAAAACACTATCAGTGTCGGAGGATCAAGAGTGGATAACAGGTCTCGATCAGGACCTCAATCGTCAAATAAAAATGATATTTGTCTCTTGGAATTACAGAGGCCTGGGGAGCTCAAGCAAAGTGGAAGCTATTAAAAATATGGTCAAATCTGATAAACTAGACATTCTGATGATCCAAGAGACAAAAATGGCTGAAGAAGGAGTAATGGCCCTATCTCGGCTCCATTGGAAAAATTATCAAGGGAAATCCATAAGCTCCAAAGGATCTTTTGGAGGAATCACCACCTTTTATAACTCAGAAAAATATGGAATGAATTTAGTGAAGGAAACCAATCATTGGCTTCTCACTGAGTTGCTTTGTAAAGAAAATATCGAGTCAATTTTTTTTTTGTAATGTATATGGTCCAACGCATTATAGGGACAAGCTCATCTTTTGGGAAATTCTCAATTCATTGAGCGAGATCTTGCAAGGAAAGCCAGATACTGTTCTCGTTGGGGACTTCAACGCCATCAAACCCCAGATGGAGAAGAAGGTAAGCTCGATTGTTAGGGACCCCTTTGGAGAAAAATGGAATATTTGACGGAAGATCTGGCTCTTTTGGATCCTCCTCTCAAGAATGGAAAATATACCTAGAGCAACAAAAGAACGGGCCCTAGTCATATTGCTGCAAGACTTGACAGGTTTTTGTTTAGCTCCTCCTTCTAGCAAAGGGACTTGTTCAAAGGCTATGGAAATCATTCAAGATGCTTGGAATTCTAAGATCTTTGGCTCTCCTAGATATACATGGGATTCAAAGTTAATAGCAATTTGCCTCTCTCTAAAAAACTGGGATAAACTTTCTTTCAAAGGGCCTACATTCCAAAAAAAACAAATTCAAGATGATCTCGTTACTTTCCAAAAAAGAAGGGAAGATGAAGAAGTGAATCTGCTCGCTCTAAATAAGGAAAAAGAGTTGAATGTTAGTATGTTAAGGGCTGCTAGGTAGGAGGATGAAGAATTGAGGTTGAAATCCATACAACTATGCCTGAAAGGGGGATATAGCAATTCATGATATTTCCATAAGAAATCAAAAGCCAGATTAAGCTTTAATACTATAAAAGAGATGTATGATAGCAATGGAAATAAAATTGAAGGGAATGAGGCAATCAAGAGGCATATTTTTCAGCATGGATCCCATCTCTCAAACTAAGCTTCTATCGGTTATCCCTTCTAAAATTTCTGATGATGAGAATGAGGGACTTGTGAAGCCAATTGTGGAGTATGAGATTAGTGATGCAATTTGGGCTCTACATCTTGACAGGGTGTCGGGCCCCAATGGGTTCACAATCAATTTTTACAGGGTTGCGTGGGACATCATTAAGGTACATCTGAGAAGGATGCTCAGCTGGATGAGGAATGGAAAAAATACAAAATTGGTGGGGCAACCAACTCATCTTTCCTGTCATTGATTTCGAAGGAAAAAAAATCCTAACTCTGTGGATAGATTCAAAGCAATCTCTCTTTGTAACACTTCTTACAAGATTCTCACTAAAATTCTAACTACAAGAATGAAAAATCTCATGAAGCATATTATTTCGGAGTCTCAAGAGGGTTTTGTAGCCGAGAGGCAAATTCTAGACAACGTCATCATTGTCTAAGAAGCCATCCATTCTAGCCTGGAAAGGAAACAACAAGGTATGGATATCAAGATTTATATGGATAACGCATTTGATAGGGTTAACCATTTTTTTTCTTTTTGAAGTTATGTCCAGGTTTGGCTTTTCAAAGCAGTTTATTAGATGGATCAAATCTTGTATTAATAGTCTGTGGATTGCTTTGTTAATTAATGGAAGACCAGTTGAATTCTTCCAAGCCTCACGAGGCCTCAAGCAAGGCTTCCCATTGTACCCATTTTATTTCTGTTAGTAGAAAAGTCACTGAGAAGAAAGCTCCAAGCACTACAGGAAGACGGGAAGCTAAGAGGCTTAAAGATTGCCAGGGGGACCAAAGCTGCAACGCATGCCCAATTCGCAGATGATACAATTCTGCTTGGTGGGGCTTCCACGGTGATTGCAAAGAGATTTAATGAAGCGATGTCCTCTTTCTTACAAGATTCAAACAACAAGGCCAGTCTGATAAATTCCAAGGTCTATGCCTGGAACTTTCCACCTAGGACGATGGCAAGGATTTTCAGAATTCTTATCTTCGAAGGAAATCTAAATTGGAACTCATTCATCTATCTTGGGGCCCCTATCTTCAAAGGTAAAACAAATTATGTTGATTGGCAGAGTATTGTCGAGAAGAAAAAGAAAAAAATCTCCTTGTGGGGAGTAAGGTGGCTCAACCCTATTGGTAAGCTTGTCCTCATAAACTCTATCCTTGCTGCCTATCCAATTTATACATGCTCGATCTCTTTAGCTCCAATAAAATTTATGCAGGAAATCACTAAGGAAATTAGAAAATTTCTTTGGCAAGGGGAAAGTCAAATGGAACAAAAAAAATTCACCTTGTAAATTGGGACGTGGTATGTAGCCCAAAAAAATGTGGTGGGACTAGAATAAGGGACCTGACAAGGATGAATCTTGCTCTAGGAGTGAAAATTCTGTGGAGGATTGTCTCTGGTGAGAAGGGCTGGTGGAAGGAGATTCTCTGTAAAAAGTATATGAAGGGATCAAGGAAAATATGTGTGGATGAGTACCCACTGACAGGGAAGGGGTCTCCAGTCTGGATCCTTTGCAAGAAGGCGACCCATATCATCAAAAATCATCTGCACCGGAGCCCAGGTAATGGTAAATGTCACGTCCCCAACCATTTCTTGGCGGAGAGGATGCGACAACATCTTTCAACCCAGGCAATCTAAGCCCCATGAACATATATATAAAAAAAATATTGCTTTGAAATAAAACATTCATAAGTATAAATAGATGCATAATGGAGTGTACATGATATATACAGCGAAAGCAAATCATTCATTCAACATATTCATGCATTCAACATGTTCATGATAGTTTCATAATAATTCATAAGCAAATGTAGTTGCAGAACTTAAATACACAAGAATACTTATCTTTGAAAGAAGCTCATCCCGCAACCAGCTATGTCACTGCAATGTTCCACCCAACCATAGGCCAGTGTGCTCTTTAATCTTTTGGCAACACTGCCACCCCCTAGTTGGGCATGATCTTCCCCAAGGAATAAGGAACACTAGCAGACTTCACCCATAACCAAGGATATAATTAAAATTTAGTCAAGCCAACACAGTTGGGTTTATCATACTTACACAAGCAATGGTTTTCACTTAGCTAAATTCACATGAGACACAACCAAGCCAACAGATGGGTTTATTAGGCTACCAGCCATGCCATCCTTCTAGTTGGGTTTGTTGGGTTGTCAAGGAGGTGGAAAGATTGACTGCTAAGCTAGTGAGCTCAACCCCGTAGCTATGAACACCCACATCAGTTCTAGCCTGATTTCTAAACAATTACACAACCAACACAAGGAATCATTCCCTTCTCTGCTACATAGTCCCTCAGGCCATGCCTTCCCTTCCAGTGCTATTTAGGGCATGCAAAGAAGAAAACCAACCTTCTAGATTGGTCTGTGAGGTTCTTTCACACACTAGGTTTATTAAGCAAGTCTAGACTCTATTTCCATTCCTTCAATCAATTCAAATGCCAGACGTGGATGCACACACAAGGATCTCAGTCCTGGGATTTATCAAAACATAGCAGATGCCAGGGATTACACACACACACATAAATTTACAAATTTATGAACAATGCCAGTGCTAGACCGACTGCTACATAAATACCAAAATGAAAACATTGCTGGTCTTTCAACACAAAGACACGAAATCAGATTTAGGAAAACAACTAACAGACAGGGGAAAATGTGAGAGAGAACAATCCACATAGGAAAACAAAAAACGTGAAGGATTCAGATCGCCGGACATGAGAAATTCATGAAAGGTTCAAACTCATAATCATTTTGCTTGCTGGCTATTGCATGAATGCCCAATTGGGTTTCCAAAAACGTTTTGTTCAATCCCAATTGTGAGGGAAGGCGAAACGTTGCCGCATGAGGGAAAAGTGGTCCTTTTTGGTGTTTTCTTGCCCAAGAATATTTAAAAACATTTTTCCAGAATTGGTGCTCTACCCAATTCAAATTTCCGCCCACTCTTCCAATCCTCCACTCCCTCATCCTTAGGAAAAATCATGCCCCCATCTCATTGAGTTGCGTTGACATAGTCGGCTAGGGGTTTTTAATTAAAATTGCAATTTAACATGATGTTCAACTATTAATGTTCAGGCTAGCATAAAAAAATTTACCATCACCCACACCTTAATTGCCAAAACATAAATACTAAATCGATGGTGGGGCTTTTTCCTAGCTCCACACCATGATTATTTACATCATTTATTTAAATTCAAACGGGGTCAAAACCAGGGTGTTACAGTAAACAGATCAGAATTTGGCAGGATCGTTTAGGACCGTTTCTCCAGTAAACCACCTGGTGGCATTCTCAGATCTCAAGCAATGGTTAGATCATCTAAACATTTTTACCCTCTATGATCTATCTTCCTAGAAAAACAATGGAATATCGGGTGGATGTAAAGCCTTGGACGTGCCCGAGCATCTTACGCTTGATTTTAATGCGCTTTTCTCTATTCTCCAAGGTTCTGCACCTGTTCACAGCTAGCTTTTGGATAACAGAGGATGGGGTAAATGAGGGATTTACACGGTAAAGGAACGCTATCTAATAATCTCCAATAACGAAAACATCAACAATGAGGATAGCAAGTGGAATAAATTCTGGTGCAATGATGCTCTTCCAAAAATTAATGTCTTCTTTTGGATATTAGCACACCGTAAAATTTTGACTGCTGAGAATTTGAGAAAAAGAGGCATTCAAGGGCCTTCGCGTTGTGTACTCTCTAAAGAGGAAGAAGAGACAATTCATCATCTTTTTTTGGAATGTAAGTTTTCCATATAAGTTTGGTCTCTGGTTGTACATGAGTTACATATAAACTTGATTACTCCAACAGATTTAAACAATCTCTTTGCCTGCTGGAAAGACTATTACCATGGTTCTCTTTTTCAAAAGTTGGCACTCACAAGAGACTGGGTTTCTCTTCCTAAATACCTCTATTGGAATATTTGGGTAACCAGAAACAAAGAATTGTTTGAAGGGGCAACCTCCAGCAGAAGGAAAGTAATGCTTGCTGCAAAATCGTCGTGGGTGGAAGCCTTAGTTACGACGGAGATGAAGCATATCAATAAATAATGAGAACTTGAATTATGAGGAAATAGTGTGAGCAATTGAATTTGTTCAACCTTTTACCAATAGTTGGAATACGATATCCAAAAGACCCAATAGTTTAAATTGGAAGCTGAGGATGAGTGAAGAAGGATTTTCTAATTGGAGAATAAATCTGGGATGTACTCCCTTCTCTTTGATGGGGCCTTTAAAGGAAATATGGGGCTGGCTGGGGCAGGGGGAGTCATTTTCAATCCTGGAGGGAACAAGCATAAGGAGTATGCCTGGGGCTTGGGCAAGAAATCCAATAATGGGGCTGAGTGGCTTGCTCTAATCAAGGGGCTAGAGATTGCAAACAATTGTGGAATGGAGAAGTTAGCAGTATATGGTGACTCGCTCATGGTCATAAGGGAAGAAAGATTGTTGTATAAGAAGACCAAGAGTCCGACAATAAAAATGCATCACATCCTGATCTGCCTAGGAAGGGAGTTCAAATTTATTAAGTTCTTTCATATCCTGAGAACAAACAATAAGCAGGTTCATTTAATGGCTAACATAAGAGTTTTGCTAGATTATGGAAAGCTTATTTGTAATGAAGAAAGAAAAGGAATAAGTTGGATCCCCTGAGTTGGAGTTTGTCAATAAATAGAATCTGTCTCTATCACAATCTGCAGGTATGCATCACACAGTAAATGGAAGGTATGCTCAGACAAAAACTCTAATGACAGCGTAGGAAATATGTCCCTGTAATCTGGCCATCACCATTTCAGAGTTGCAGGAAAGCAACACTGCTGCTATTCTAAGCTGGTCTCCACCGCTACACATGCATAGAAGAAGAATTCGACTCTTCTATTAGAAAAAAGGACTGCAAATCAATAACGTATATATAGTTAAATCATTAAATAAGATGCAAAACACATTAAACACATTACAGAGAGACACATATATAACACGGTTCACCCAAACGATGGGCTACATCCACACAGAAATCACCAGTCCTTTTTTTATTAACGTCCATAAAGATGAAGGGATACAACCTGTAGTAATACCGTTGCACTTCCTCTTCACGCTCTCATAGTCTCTTTCACACAATCATAGATATTGTTTACAATGCTTCAATACAATACAATACCATCCAAAGTTGTATTACAATGCTTTTTATTTATAGGGGAAATACAATGGGAAAATACTACGGTTAACCCAATACCATGGGTCCACAAAACTGTTGGCCAACAAACATCCCAAATTTTTTTTCTCGGGGGCTTTGCCCCCAAACCCCCGTATCTTGAGGGCATTGCCCCCAACCCCAAGGTTGGGAACGAGTGTACAGTACACCTGGGGTACAAACACAGTTGAATAATATCTCAATATCTAGAAGATAAAGCTCCACAAACCAACATATTCAATGCAAAAACGATTACCTCCTCATCTACTAACAAGACAGATAATCAAAATCCTAAATGGTTGGCTAGAGGGAAAACTGAAATCATGCATCAACATTAATTGCTGGTTGGACATTCAAACTACAATGTGTCTTCCTTGAGATCAATAGCAAGGCAAGTAATCGATGGCAGGATTTGCAAACGGTGGTCAAACTATAGGTCGAAGGGCCAAGAGAAGGTGAAATAGATTGCGTGTGGTGATTGGAGCTGCCCACGCGCTGAAAAAAAATTAAAAATAATTTTTTTAAATACCTAGCAGGTTTTCTCAAAAGATTGTGATAATAATAACGAGCATCCTTGGCATCTTGGCTATCAGGATTCAACAATATGACTTAATCGTGGCTATCTCTCTTATTAGGTTTTGTCATGTCTCGTTTCTATCTTCTGCTTCTTGGTCAATTTGTAAAAAGATATAGCTTCCATAGAGTAGGGTTCTTTCGGGATAGCTACAAGTAAGAGAAAGACGAGTAAGGAGTTTTGGATGCTGCACTCATGTGGGAGAAATCCTTCTTCTGTGTGTTGTAACCTCGTTTTATCCTTTTTTTATACAAAATTCTCTTAACTGTTTCTATAAAAAAAAAAGAGGAACTCTAGTACTATAGAAGAAATATATTGGAAATTGGTAGGCACAACTGATGTTATATTTCCTCCAAAAATTCATCTTCTTCTGGTGGATAAAAGTCATAAAAATGAATATGGAAGTAGTTGTTATACCAAAAATTACAACTATCCATATACCAATCCTTAGTAGCATCTTCTAAAGCATACCATGCATATCTTTATTATTCATACTTCGTGATGATGAAATAATATGTGGTATTAATAATACAAGCCTCATGCAATTTACTCACATCCTCCTTAACTTTACTCATTAGCTGCTACATAGATTTTGAATTTGCATTCAGAGCTTGAAATTTTTTTGTTACCACCATATGTTCCTCCCATGGCAAGTTCCGCACACACCACTTTTCCATTCTTCAGTCCCGTGAGGGTTTGAGGGTGAAATTGTGCAAGGGATATAGTATTTTGGAGATTTATTGGAAATATGTCATATAATATAGCAAATGAAATCCCCAAAATTTGTCTCTCCAATGGCACTGATGTAGTTGCAATATAATCATTTTTTTCAAAAATTATGTCTTTTGCAAGATATACAGTCATCACCACAAACCTAAAAATTAGTAGATTTCAAATGACAATATGTCCCTCATCCAGACTTTGATTTGAGCAATTTGTTTTTGAAATCACATATTTTTCCAAGAAGAACTTAGATTTGCAATCAATTTCTAAAAATTCTTCAAAACAATACGCATAAATGAATCTGAGTGTGACGACCCTCTTTTTTTGTTTTTGAAAAACCTCCAAAATAAGAGAAAAAAATCTTCTTTTTTTTTGCCATAAAGAGTGCTTTGATACCAAATGTAGTATAACTTAGATCTAAAATTTATGAATAAACACAAAATATATCATAAATCACTTTTATTAATATTAAAACTTGTTCCTTGTATGGAAGGATCTACTCTTGTTCGTTTTCTTCTTCGAGGGGGAAACCTCTTATAAGTTGAGCCCTAGTTATAATATTCTTCCATGCATTACTCATAAGGAGGAATCCATCCTTATTTATACGAATCTAATCATAACAACCTCCTAACTACCTAGTGGACTTTCTTTAATGAGGCCACATTACATTTATTCACTAATAACTACCATAGTGGGCCCTATTTAATAATAACAGACATTGTGGACTTACTCCACTTTGTATTAAATGACCTCCACTATTACTTTAATAGGCCCTTCAGTCCCCCATTATACCCTAGGGATAGTCATAACACCATATACATGGTGCAACAATGTGTTAAATGTGTTTATTTTTAATAAATAAATAAGGGTGTTTATTTTAATTTTAAACAAACTCTAACCTATGCATTGCAAACTTACATGCACAATGGTGCTTTACTATACACAATGCATCGAATGATAGAGATTATACATTAGAATAGTTTATTTGAATTATACTAAAAAATTGAAACCCTAAAAGACCTCTAATTCAAGCCGACCATCCGTTAGTTTAAAAACCACACATACTTACCTAAACCATATATAAACGGTTCATTGGCCTATTGATCAGCTTGAGTAAGCACTCCTGATGATGATCTCAGAGAGAGATCAAAACGTCGAGCAGTAAAAGCATTAATGCAGTTTCCTCCTCATCTCTAAAGATTAGACATTATGTTATGCAATATTGGTTTTTATTTAAAAAACTACAAAAAAACATATCGGTGTGTACCCATAGAAGGCACCAAGGTGTGTTCCTCGTATAGCCATATCATAGAACATTTCATTATTTTGTTATATCACAAACATCAATGCATCTTTAAACAATAACCACATGTGTCCATGCATATATAATGCAATGAATTAGATTTAGACATTTTGTTATAACATATAGGTTTTATTATTTAAAAAAGTCAAATACTAATCAATGCACTTAATAGCTCAAACATACATCAGTGTGCCTAAATAAGCACATTGATCCACAATTTTTTTAAAATATATCAGTGCACCAAGAACACTTAAATGCACAAACATGTGTCTAACTGTTATGAGAATTGATATTGTAATGTACCCATCCCTCAATCCGACCAACAGGAGGGGACATTAACAAAACCAGGGGTTCTAAATGTCGCCCATAATCATAATTATGAATTCATAACAATAAAAACATGTGTGCAAATGCATAATAAAATACACAGTGGAAATAAAACACCTACACACATCTAGCATGCATTTGCAATCTTAATCATTACAAGGATATGAATAAAATCGTTGCACATAAAATACCAAAGAGTACTTATCTTTAAACAAAGAAGATCCAAGCAACTAGTTGTGTAAGAGCAATTTTCCACCCAACCATGGGCTCTTTGTCCAATGTATATTCTTATTGTTAGGAGGCCACCCTCAAGCTAGCTTATGAGGCCACTAGGGTGAAGGAAACACCTACAAGATTTTCTCTCTCTGCCCACAACCCATTCTACTCTCTATGCTTAGCCAAAATCTCAACCAGATCTCTCAGAGATCTCACTAAGCCATCACAACCATGGCACTCCTTCCAACTACCCCACTCAACACAAGGAAGGAATTTCCCTTCTCTGATCCAAAGATTCCTCAGGAAATACAAACCTTATAGTACTTACTAGTGTGTGCAGTAAGATTCCAACCTCTTGTATGCTATTGGAGAATGACCTCTTACAAAATTAATTTTTGGCTTCTCAAGCACCCAAAAGTAGAAAACCTCAATGGGTAAGGGTTCCTAGCTTGTCCAACCTTTATGCTCACCTACAACCATCTATTTTTCCCTTCCATAATTCTTCTCTATCTCTAAATTCAAATTTTTGGGGTAAAACACAGTCTAATAATGGCCATGGACAGTGATAGGAAGCTCTACATTGTGTATAAACATGCATGATAGAATGATCAAAAGAGTTTTTACTCTAAGGGATATGATATGACAGTGAAAATACAACTGACATAGCTTCTGAACATAGAAGAAAAGGACAACTAACAACCGACATGACTATCACAACCCGTATGTTTTAATAACTGCATGAACTGACTTTTCCCACCAACCTCACACATGCATTCAATGATTGGGTTTAATAGTCAAAAGAAGGTAATTGGCACATTTAAAGCATATTGCAATTTTTGGATGAGTTCTAAGGTTGACACTTGGCAACATCGGATTTAGTTTCCCATAGGCTCCCTTTCCTATTACCCTCTAGTGGAATCATAGCCCCTCTAGTGCTCTTTACACAACCATATTAGACCATTTTATTAATTTCCAACATAATATTTACATACATTTTGAATTGGCATGATAAGCCAATCATACAATCCAAATAAAAATATATACATCACACATGCCTATCCATTCACTAGTCGGGCCTTGGCATTGAACTTCTCACTAGGAATCCATACTAGCATATTCACATCATTTACATAATTTTGATTAAATACATTCCAAGTCAAAATTGGGGGTATTACAATCCCCCCCCCCTTGGGATAACATCGTCCTCGATGTTTGCTCAAAATCAGAACAAAAATGGGAATCCATCTTTCATGGAATACTCCAATTCCCATAGCCTCATTGAGACTGAAGTTCTTTCATTGCACCTTTATTTGTATGATGGCTCGATTCTAGAGCAATGTTACCTTCCTATTTAGGATGTGCCGTGGATCGGTTTGGAACTCTCCCTCGGGTTCCACCTGATTCACATCCTAATAAATCGCAAGGTTAGGATCATGTACATATTTCTTAAGCAAAGAAACATGAAAAATATTATAAGCTCTAGTATTAGCACATAATGCAATTCTATATGCAACTGGCCCTATTCTTTCAAGCACTCCAAATGGCCCATAATATCTCGGTGACAAATTGACACAACTTCCAAGATTCAAGGAATTATTCCTTGGCCTCACTCTAAGGTAAACATGACCCCCAACATTGAATTCTATATGCATTATATTCTTATCTGCATAGTTTTTTAATCTATCTTGGGATGCCTTCAAATTCTCTCTAATTTTTGTAACCTCCTATTCCATTTCTTTAAGCAATTCTAGCCCAAGTATAATTATTTTTACTGTATTATCCCATGTCATTGGTGTCCTTCACTTTTTGCCATACAAAGCCTCAAGTGGACTCATGCCCATCGAATCCTGCTACCCACGTTATTATATGCAAACTCCATCAAGTGAAGACAATATTCCCACTTGGTTTGTTTGTCCATCACATACATGCAAAGCATGTCTTCAAGTACCTGATTTATTCTTTTTGCTTGTCCATCTGTTTGTAGATGGTAGAAAGTGCTAAATTTTTACTGTGTAACCAAGTCTACAAAAATACTGTTGATGTAATTGTAACTTCGGAATGTATTCACTTATGTATCTTACGTATTGTACCCCGATGTTTATTCTGGGATGTGTCTGTAATGTAATGCCCCAATGTTCTGATCGAGAGTTTCTATAATGTAAACAAGTCATGTCAAGTCATTGTGGGTAACCCTCCTATTGGTCAAGGGTTAAAGTCCCCGCAGTTCCGGGGCACTAGGGTTGTTAGACTCACCTAGTGAAGTCGGCCCTAGTAGGGTTTTGTCAAGTCAGGAATTAGTATAAATAGAGAGCTAGCCTCTCTATTTATAACACAATCACTCACACTCAGTTGTAGCGCATAGCTGAGGAAGAAGAAGACACTGGGGCTAGGAAGAAAGAGGTTACTGCTGTCGGGAGATCATCTTACTGTTTTGGGGTTTTACTTTTGGTGTTGATTCTATCTTTGAGGAAGTTGCAGGGTTTTCTCCATTTATGGTTTCCCCGAGGAAAAACACTGTGTTCATTATCTCTTGTGTTTGATTGTTGTGCTTGTTATTCTCTCAGTTAAAAGATCCTAATATAATGCTAGCTTAATGTTAAAAATCTAACATGGTATCAGAGCTAACATGAGAAGAATACATTGTGCAGCTGCGGGAACTAGGGCTTCCTACTTTGTGGATCTCTCTCCACATATTTTCAGCAAAAGAAGGTTGGATTAACTCTCCTCCCTAGGGTGCATCTTTCTGTCGAAGCAGAATCTAATTCTGAGGTTTTTCAATTTTGGACCCGACACTGCTGCCGAAAATTAGGGCTTTCCACAGAAGTGGAATTTTTCAGTGAGACCAGGCCTGGATTGATCTCCTCCTCAAAATCAAAGTTTAGAGATCAAGATCAAAGCATTTGGTTGGACAGAACTCTGGAAAATTCAAACCCTAATATGCTCCTGAACCAACACTGCAGAATTTCATCTCTAGATCCAGATCCAACATCTTAACCTGGTAAGATCTAAATCTTTTGTATTTCCATTTGAGGTTCTCAGTTAAGATGTCTCTTCATACCAAGCTTGATGAAAAGCTTGAGGTATCTGATAACTTCCGAGCCTGGAAGTATAGGATCTCTCTGGTCTTGGAAGAAAATGAGTTGGACTCCTACATCAATGAGGAGGTTCCAATTCCAGAGGGAGATGAGGCTAAGGCCTTACACAAGAAGAAGTTGGTTATGGCAAAGAGGATTATTGTTGATTCAATCAAGGATCACCTCATACCATAGGTGTCCTCCCTAAAGACACCTAAAGCTATGTTTGATGCCCTAACAAAATTGTTTAAAGGAAAGAACATAAATAGGAAAATGACTTTGAGGAACCAGTTGAAGAATGTGAATATTCAGAATGCAGAGACCATCCAGTCTTACTTCACAAGAGTCTCTCAGATCAAGGAACAGCTAGAAGCAGTAGATGAAGAAGTGGAAAATGTAGAGATTGTAATGACCACCTTGAATGGTCTCCCTAGGACATGGGACTCTTTCATTCAAGGGATTTGTGCCAAAAAGAAGTTAGTTAAGTTCAGTAGAATTTGGGAAGAATGCTCACAAGAAGAAGCTCAGATAACAACTCGAGTGAAGATCAAGCTCTCACAGTTCAATCCAAGAAACCCAGAAGGGACCACCATCATCATCATTCTAAAGGTAAGCACTCTTCCTACAAGAAATCTCAACTCAGATGTTATACTTGTGATGAAATAGGACACTTTGCCAGAGATTGTCCTAGAAACAAAAGAAACCCTCACAAGAAGAAAAACAACAAGAGAATACATCATGCTCATGCTGTAGAAGATGATGAACCTTCCTCAAAGAGAAACAAGAAAGAAAGTGATGGTTCTTCAAGCGATGAAGAATATGTTTTGATTTCCGCTCTCATGGGAAACATCACACATGGAAGCAATGATTGGCTTATAGACAGTGTGGCTTCCAAACATATGACGGGATTCAAAGAGTCTTTTGTGAGACGATCAGAACATGAATCACCTCACAAGGTGAAGCTCGGATATGACTATCTATATCCATTAAAAGGTAGTGGGGAATCCTCCTATAAGCTAGACTCTGGAAAGTCCATGAAGATGAAGGATGTATTGTTTGTACCATGACTCAAGAAGAACCTCCTCTCCATATATGCATTAGATGCAAAAAGCATGAGGGTTTCATTTGTAGATGGCCAAGTTCTCATGTGGCCAAAAGGAAAGACCTTCGATGATGCAGTAGTGATTGGGGAACAAGAGGGAGGTCTGTACAAATTGAAGGGCCATCCAAAACAAGCCTTGATCCATGACATAGTAGAGCCAAATGAACTTTGGCATAGAAGGCTTGCACATGTGCATTACAGAGCACTACCACTTGCAAGCAAAGTTGTTAAAGGTCTTCCAGAAATTCAGGCAAAACATCATGGAGTCTGCAAAGGATGTGCGAAAGGAAAGAATACAAAGAAGACATTTCCAAGTAGCGAGAGCAAGGCAAAAGGAATCTTGGAAATAATCCACTCCGATGTATGCGGACCAATGTCATCAAGTTCACTAAGCGGGTATGTATACTATGTTTCTTTCATTAATGACTTTTCTAGGCAGACATGGATTTACTTCATGAAGAATAAAGATGAAGTTTTGAGCAAGTTCAAGGAATTCAAAGCCTTGATTGAGAACCACACAGAAAAGAAGATTAAGAACTTTCGATCAGATAATGGTGGAGTATTCACATCAAATGAATTCAAAGAGTTATGCAAAGACTCGGGATTTAAGAGGGAGTTGTCCACTCCATGGGATTGCGGAAAGGAAGAACAGAACTATCATGGAAGCTGCAAGATCTATGCTTCATGATCAAGATATTCCCATGCATTTATGGGCAGAGGCTACCAAAACAATGGTGTATGTACAGAACTGTACTCCACACAGAGTACTCGAGAATAAGACACCTGAAGAAGTCTTTTCGAGCAAGAAACCAGAAGTCAGCCATCTTAGAATATTCGGCTGTCCAGTGTACATACACATTCCAAAAGAGAAGAGGACAAAATTAGATCCTTCAGGAAAGAAGGGTATATTTGTGGGATACTCTGAAAGCTCGAAGGCTTATAGAATATACTTCCCAGGATTCAAGAAGAATGACATCAGCAGGGATGTGACATTTGATGAAGACTCAACTTACAACAAATTCAGAAAGAGACCTGTTGAAGAACCTGAAGAAGCAGAAGCACCCAAAATTCATGATACAACCATGAACGAAGAAACTCAAGAAGAAGATCAAGAATTTGAAGAACCTCAAGAACCTGTAGATCCACCTCAGGAGAAGAATCCTCGTAAGAGGAAACCTGCTTGGGTACGAGAAGCTATCCAAGGTGCGGAAAGATATGGGGCTCCAAAAGAGAATCACAGAGAAAGAAAGAGAACCAGGTCCTGCTCTGGTTATGTAGCATTATTATGTGATTTTATTGATAAAGAACCTTCCAACTATGAAGAAGCGGAAGAACAAAAAGAATGGAAGGATGCTATGATTGAAGAGTATCAATTGATCATGAAGAATGATGTTTGGGATGTTGTCCCAAGACCAGAAAGGAATTCTGTTGTAACTTCCAAATGGATCTACAAGATCAAGCATGCTACTGACGGTAGCATAGAGAAATATAAAGCAAGATGTGTTGCTTGTGGTTTCTCCTAGAAAGAAGGAATAGATTGAAGAAATCCCTGTATGGTTTGAAACAGGCACCGAAGACATGGTATGACAGAATTGACAGCTTTCTATCCAGTTTGGGCTTTACCAAGAGTAAAGCAGATTCCAACCTTTACTACAAGGTTGAAGGTGGCAACCCAGTGATGCTCCTATTGTATGTAGATGTTCAGTTTGTAATAGGTATGGATGGGTTGATTGCTGATACAAAGAGAAAGCTTGCTGCCGAGTTCGAAATGAAGGACTTGGGTATGATGCATTATTTTCTAGGCAAGGAGGTGTGGTGGAATGCGGATGGAATCTCCCTCGGACAAGGGAAGTATGCAATAGAGATCCTGAAGAGGTTTGGGATGATGGACTGCAAGGCCATGACCACACCTATGGCATCGAACCTGAAGCTATTGAGTGATGCTTCATCAGAAGCGGTTGATGCTACAATGTATCATCAGATGATTGGGTCCTTGATGTACCTGACGAACATGAGACTAGATATTTGCTTTGCTGTGAACACCTTGATCCAGTTCCTGACAGATCCGAGACATGTTCACTTGATTGCTGCAAAGCATATTCTGAGGTACCTGAGGGGTACAGTTGATTATCGGATCAAGTATGAGGCGAGTCAGAAAATTAACCTGGAGGGTTATGTTGATTCAGATTGGGCAGGCAGTGCCATCGATAGGAAGATCACTTCAGGGTATTGCTTCAGTATGGGATCAGGTGTGATCTCTTGGTTTAATAGGAAGCAATCCTGTGTGGCACTGAGTACAGCTGAATCAGAGTTTGTCACAGCTTGTTCAGCTAGTTGTGAGGCAGTATGGCTAAGGAAGCTATTGTATGATTTATTTGATCTCCAGTTGGATGCTACTTGTATATATTGCGACAACCAGAGTTGTGTGAAGTTGTCGAAGAACCCTGTGTTCCATGACAAGTCGAAGCATATCGAAGTCAAGTATCACTATATCAGGGATATGGTGCAGAGGGGAGCAGTGAAACTCTAGTATGTTGCGACGGACGAGCAGATAGCTGATGTGTTGACGAAGCCATTGGCCAGAGTGAAGTTTGAGTACTTCAAGGAGAAGCTTGGTGTTCTTTAGATCGAGGTTCCTTCCAAGGGGAAGTGATGAGTCCGTGAGCCATTCTGACATGGTCAGAGGACTGATTCCTTCCATGGTCAGATGTAAGGGCTGAGCCATTCTGACATGGTCAGAGGATTGGTTCCTTCCATGTCAGATATGAGTGCTAAGCCATTCTGATATGACTGAAGGATTGGTTCCTACATTATCAAATATAATGGATGTTGCCATTCTTGGAATGGAGGTTCCTGGTCAGTTACCAGGAATACTCAGTTTCGGACTGAAGGCCTTTCTGATATGACTGTAAGATGTATTCTTACATGATCAGATGTGAGTGCATGGCCATTCTGATGTGATTGAAGGATTGGTTCCCAGTTGATCGGATATAAGGGCTGATGCCATTCTTTGGGAGAATGGAGGAACTTGGTAAGTTACCAGGAAAGCTCAATCTGGGACTGGGGGCCATTCTGATATGTGTTCTCACATGATCAGATGTGAGTGCAAGGAAATTCTGACGAGTCAAGGCTAGATGTAAGGGCTGGGCCATTCTGACGAGTCAAGGTCAGATGTAAGGGCTAGGCCATTCTGACGAGTCAAGGTAAGATGTAAGGGCTGGGCCATTCTGACATGGTGAGAGGATGAGGTTCCTTCCATGGTAAAATATAAGGGCTGGGCCATTCTGACATGGTGAGGGGATTAATTTCCTCTCATGGTCATATGTGAGTGCTGGGCATGCTTTCTGACGAGTCAAGGTCAGATGTAAGTGCTGAATGGGCCATTCTGACTTAGGGTCAGATATAAGCACTAAAGAAGACCTACATGGAGGCTAGGCCTACACCCAACATGAAAAAGTGTTGGCTTTGTAGAACTTCTTGTGACAAGAAGAATCATGAGATAGCACCTGTGATGATCTAGTGATGATGATCCAGCAGTGATGATCCAGATCCAGTGATGATGTTCCAGTGATGATCCAGATCGAGTGATGATCCAGATCCAGATGAATATGACTTGAAGATGAAGATGAATTGAAGGTGATGAGGACTCGAGGATGATCCAAATGATACAGAGAAGAAGACTTATGCTGATAAATTGTGTCGAGAGAATACCTTCCTAGTTAAGAGGGAGTGTTGATGTAATTGTAACTTCAGAATGTATTCACTTATGTATCTTATGTATTGTACCTCGATGTTTATTTCAGGATGTGTCTATAATGTAATTGAGTCATGTCATACCCCGATGTTCCGATCGAGAGTTTCTATGATGTAAACAAGTCATGTCAAGTCATTATGGGTAACCCTCCTATTGGTTAAGGGGTAAAGTCCCTACAGTTCTGGGGCACTAGGGTTGTTAGACTCCCCTAGTGAAGTCAACCCTAGTAGGGTTTTGTCAAGTCAGGAATTAGTATAAATAGAGAGCTAGCCTCTCTATTTATAACACACTCAATCACACTCAGTTGTAGCGCATAGCTGAGGAAGAAGAAGACACTGTGGATAGGAAGAAAGAGGTTACTGCTGTCGGGAGATCATCTTACTGTTTTGGGGTTTTACTTTTGGTGGTGATCCTATCTCTGAGGAAGTTGCAAGGTTTTCTCCATTTATGGTTTCCCTGAGGAAAAACACTGTGTTCATTGTCTCTTGTGTTTGATTGATGTGCTTGTTATTCTCTCAGTTGAAAGATCCTAATATAATGCTAGTTTAATGTTAAAAATCTAACAAAGACTTCCAAATATTTGAAGTAAATTTGGTATCCATGTCTGAAATTATTTCCTTTGGCAACCCATGGAACCTGAAAATTTCCTTCATAAAAATCTTTGCAATGACATTTGTTTTATATGTAGATTTAACTGTTATAATGTGTGTCGATTTTGACAATTTATCCACCACAACCATGATAGAATCATATTGTTTCACAATCATTGGAAAACATGTAATAAAATATTCTAGATTCACAACTAGCAAACAGATTAATGATATTTGGTAGTGTACTAAGAGCTACACGTGCATAATAGAGCAAGTGTCATGTAGAGTTATCTGACTTGATTCAACAAGTCGGGTGTCCAACAATATTCTTTACATTAAGTGCAATAGATATGAAGTGGCCAAATTTGCATACATGATTGATCGATACAAGTCCTGTAGATCCAGGGAAGCAAGGAAATGGAGACAACAAAATGTAATTGATAATCCTTATATAGTATAAAATTATATGCACTTAAGAGATACAATGTTTTGGGATAAAATTTTCAATCGTTTTCATCAAGATATAGATTATTGGTGTCACTATGAATGACAAAATCGTGGATATACACATGTTAATGGATTTCCATGGTTAAAAAATGCTCCTAACATGGACACTTTGAATTGGAAACATGTTCTTTCAAAGCACCTGATCACTAATTAAATAGAAAAATATGATGTTAAATCTAGAAAAATATCAGAAACATTCTGTTAACACTCCATTTTTAACAGTTGATTGGAGGGATTGACAAAGGTTTGGTAATGGTCCTAGCCCCTTGAATCTCATGTGACCATCCTTCAATGAGGAAAGTGGCAGGTGTATTGAAGCATTGGGCACGATCCCTATTCAAGGGATGTGATTGATCGAAGGAGGATCAATGGTTCTGAACCACTTCGTGTGAGCAAACATGCATGATCAAAGTTTTTGTCCCGGAATGCGAAACGTGTTAAAGACCGATGACTTTCGATGGTTGAGATGAAGCTTGGGGCAGATCTATGTCCTACAATAATTTCGCACTCTACACTTGTGTGAATAAAGCCACAATCTCAAATCGTGAAAAGAGGTAGAGGTCGCAAAGATCAATGGCTGTGATGAAGAAGAGGACAGATCTACGGCTATGGTTCATTTCACAAGGAGAACTAGCACAGACGAATATTTGAGTTCTCTGTTGAGAAAAAGGGTGGGGCCCATCCTCGATCAATGGCTCAGGACGTATCACGATCCAAATTTCCCACGGTGTTCAGAAGAGAAAGGTTGGCGGCAGGATGAATGGAACGTGGACGGTGGACGTTAAAGATTCCTTCGATTGGACGGCTAAGAAAGACTACCGAGGTGCAGATATCCCACCCAGTGTGGAAATGACAGTGGAGGGGGCGTTCACACATGTAATCTGCCTTGTCACAGATTGGCCGATTCCTCTGATGCCATTTGGGATACGCCTGAGGTGGAAGTCTCATCCAGTGGCACACTTTTGTCAGTTTGCAAGTATGGCACGTGGTTCATTTTGGAGGAAGTCATGAGAGAGATAGAGGTTTGATCCGCTAGGGTGATAGACCTGGAATTTACACGAGGCCGAGTGATACTACGAACTAGAACAACCCGATGCCACCATCAAGGTAATTGAAACGGCGAGGGATAGTCAAATCCACAACCCTTGGAACCATCCTGACAACCCCGTGTAAACGGTCTGGAATTTGAACCATACCGGATGATATGATTGAACATCGGGAAGGAAGACCTCCGCCCTGGCATTGCACATGCTGCCATCGTAGCTACTTTAAAGATATAGCCCTTCCCGAGCCATCCTGCTGTGACGAAGAGAAATTCCTATGGCTTGGGGTACCACAACAGACAACTTGACTCCAGAAATCAATCATTTCCAATATGCAATAGAAACCAAATATCTAACAGTAAAGGATCATACCTTGTACCTTATTCCAGTTGGTTGAAGTAGATCCCCGTTGAGCTTTCCAACTTCAGCTTGAATTGATGAATCACTTCCTCAACAACAAGTAAACAAGACAAGCATACTATATATATTGGTGTTAGATCTATTCTAGCATATATAATCAACAATTTATAAGCATTTGAAGTCATTCATGGATAAAATATTCATTCAAACATACATTATTGGACAGGAAAAGATATTTCTATTAATATAAAATTAGAGATTACAATGGATACAACCTCTGTCGACACGTCTACGAATCAGAGAAACTGAATCCCCCACTTGGGCCTCCACCACCTCAATCCTCCATCTCTTGAAAGCAAGCTCACAAGCAAAAGGCAAGCTTGGGAAGAACACAAAAGTGCTCCAAGGGACAAAGGGATGCAGACTCAAGCACAAGTTCCGGCAACAATGGACAATAGTTTCTTTGCTCTCAATTCTCTTATGTCTTCAATGTATCCAAAGAGTTCCTTATATAGCTTTTCAAAGGGGTAATGAAAGGTCGAATCCGAGTGATCTCAAGGAATATGGAAGGCCAGGAGTCAAGTGAGTTGGATCCATGTCAAGGAAAACTCCAAAAGGATTTGGATTTTGCACACATCTCGATGTACACGGTTTTAGGGGTCAAACCCGCGTATGTACACGATTAGGGGTTTAAAAGTCGCGTGTATTAATTTTCACATGTTTATAGGGATGGTCAAGGAAACATCAAAGGACAAAAAATGGTCCAAGAGGTCTAAGGAGTTTGCAAAGGGACAGGGGAAGGCTATACAAGTGTGATTCAACTGGAGTGGTAAAATCAGCTATAATAGATTCCCCCTAATGTGTGGGGTCAGAGGGGTCATACGATGGCCGAAATACATTATAAGTCCATCCCAAAAGTGGAGTGATGAAGGATCCTAAATGGAATACCATCCAACCAATCAACATAGTACAATCATACAACTCTGTACATAACTTCAAATACATATAGCAGTCTCAGATACATAAGAGTACAATGGCCATGAATAGGCATGATACAAAATATCACATAAGTGGTCATTGCCACGTACAATATACATAGATCAGAATCTCCATGATGAAGATATACAAAGGACCATGAACTCCATAATGGCTGAAGATATATAATGGATCAAGATCTCCATAATAGCTGGAAATGTCTGACATATACTGGAGTCAAGTCACGAGAGCTTAAATCTCATGAACATTGGCACGATCAAGGAGGTAGCATATAAGAGATGCCACCAATCTGGAAGGTCTTCTACACAAACCGCTACAAGTACATGTCCTACTATGTGAATAGAGGTGTCAAGGTCGAACATAGTAGTCCATCATCTGATTACCGGTCATTGATGTATACTGTTAACAGATGCGAGATCACCCATCAATAATGAAAATGGGAATCAAGGTACTAGAGTGCAAACTAATAAGTGTGAATAAATGTGTTGAGGTCGAACACTTGAGAGGATCCATCGATCAGGGGACATTGATGTATTCCCACAAACTGTCGATGGCAAGAGAACCTGCCACTTATGACTGCAAGTCTCAAGGCACTCAAAAATGACTCTAGATTCCAGTCCCAGAATAAATGATTTGGAGTCGATAAGATGAAATCCGCTGGAAGGAGGGCATCAAGGAATCCCCCATTATCCAACATGAGGTACTCAGCAAAGCTGTGCAATGTGGAAGGAATCGATCATAAGGTGCACGAACCAGTAACTGTATCGGGAATGATCGACATGCAAAGTAAAGATAACTGAGGAATGGCCGTCTCAGGTTTCAACTTCCTTCGAACAAGATCATAACGGCGAATGGTGACTAAATGAAGGCAGCATAGACTCAATATACAAAACTGGGACATCTCTACGACATAGGAGGCATCGACAGAGGCTCCATGGGGACTGAAGGGTTAACCAGTCGGTGGAGATAAACTCAAATAAATGAGTACAACTCCTAAAGTCAAACTATAAACCCAACCAACGGATGTGATAAACAGTGCTCTGTTCGAAGGTGACACGACTCGACAGTTGCCAAAAGATAACATCTTTCCTTGTCCGACTTTTTGGTTTTTTGATTTTTTTGGACTTTTTCAAATATTTAAAAAGCTTGAAAAAGAATAAAATTGCTTTATAATTACAGACTAGGAGGAGAGGAGTGTCATATAGGCAAACAAACTAGTTCCAAGCAGTGGAACATACCTATGCTCAATGCAAAGATACATGTGTAGGATAGCGACACTCGGGGGAAAATCCCCTCCCGGTAAAAATAGGGAATCAAGTTGCAAAGGATATATGAAATGGCTCTGCATGGCTAGACATGAGACAAGCTCGGGCTATATGGCTAAAACTCAATGTCAGGGAAGCCGACGTAAGTCTCAATAAGGCAGGCAAAGCTCATGATAATGCAATTACAAATTGACATAAGGGAGTCCTGAGGGCAATAGGCTAGCAAAAGATCAAGAGGAGTATGAGGGTCTTGCGAAATGTCATGGCAATACTATACAACAGACTCCCACACCCTAAGGGACAAAATGTCAGCATGGGCACCAAATGCAAATAAGGCGCTAACTAGGGTACCCATGTAAGGTCAAGCTCTACCACTCATATCATGCCACTTCTAAAATAGCAAGATGGTTCCGTGACATAATAGAGTGGGTTCGTACCTAAGGCTATAATGAGACGGTCATAAGGTCATGCAAAATGCAAACGGTGATGAAACCTAACCTATATGCCAGTTTAGACATGATACCTGAAATCGGCACGAATGGGTCAATCCAACGGCTAAAATGGCACTCAAAAAGGTCTCCTACATCATAAATTAGTCCAAAAACGGTCCAAAAGGATTAGAAATAGTCCAAACTATAGGAAAGGGGGTAAAAATTTTCAAAAATTTCTATAAATAGTAAAAAATTCAAAACATTATAAAACATTTGAAATTTTTACCCATTTGAGCTTAGAACTTCAATAGCGAATTCCAAGAGATCCAGCCGGTGGAATCCAGTACTGTTTTTTCCAGGTACTTACCCATGCTCTACTCTTCCATTTTGATGCAAATTTTGTCAAATTCCATGGTGTATTTGATTTTCTAGGCCATTCTAAGATAGGTGCTACGGCCCACGTGGAAATCGAGGGTTTTTCTGTGTATAGGACTGGATATACACGAAAAATGCCCTCACAGTCACATACACACGCTACTGTTTGGAAAACAGTCCCGTATGTAGCCGCGCTTAAGGTTTTTCAAGTATTCTAATGGACAAACTTCAAATTTTTTGTGCAGGATGGTCATAGAATGGAGAGAATATGAACATGGTGATGTAGAAGAGGCAGTAAGGGCCGATCTAATGGCTCAACAAGCGTTACGTGCATGTGGGCTTTACAAATTTTGGTGTCTTGGTGGCTTAAGGGCCAAACCAGGACTATTGCAGATGTTAGTGGACTACTGTTATCCAGACTCAGAGTCGTTCCAGATAGACAAGATGTCCCTCACCATAGAAGTGGAGGACATATATTTTATTACTGGACTTTCCTGACGGGGGAAAGTGGTGAACCTACGTTCTCGCGGGCCCGGAGGTGGCCTGACTATAGATGAGTACATTGCGGTGTACTGCTATCCGGACACGAAGAAGGTGGGGAGTCATATCCCAACTAACTCCATACAGGTGCTGGGCCTAAAGGCCATCCTACTGACACTGGGCAGGATAGCAGGCTTGGCTTCACTCCACCAGGCCTCGCGGCCTCTGATGTTCTATGCAGTGGAGTGTATGAGACCCACTATATACGATTGGAGCACTGCACTACTGAGCAACATGAAACACCAGCTCAGTGAGTGTAAGATGGGCAGAGTGCGAAACTTCAGTTTCAACAGCACACTGAGCACGTTTTTCTTTGAACGTGTTCTAGGATTGAGCCCTAGAGTTGACATTCCTCTACACAGGGTTCAAGATCCGTCCCAACGGCATTGGGAGAATGCGATGAGTAGACTGGGTGGAGGTAGGGTGTCCAACCCCTATCCAGCCAATTTCTTTCCATGGTGGCGATGACAGATAGTTGCCATCGATGACTACCCCTATGCGAGGATGGATTTTCGAGGGGACCCAGACATGCCGCTACCACCATGATCGGCATACGGTGAGATAGGTAACGAATCTCAACCCTGTCTTTAAAAATTTTGAGTTATTTAATTTTTTTTGTGTTTTCTGATTATATGGAATCAAAAGACATGTTTTTGGGTGACAATACATAGTGACATCTACCATATGCATGCAGATGTGGGACCATAGTGGCCTGAAGGCTTCCCTCGTCATAGATGAAGGGGAAGAGGAGACGATATCATGGGAGTGGATGCGGAGCGGACGCTCCAAAGCATTCATATGAACTTCATGAGGTTGACACATAGAGTACCCATGGCGCAATTTGAGGACTTGCCTGAGGCCATGCAATGCCAGGTGGTGGGTGTACCATGAGCATGGGTGCGGCTATTTCGACGGCTAGCTAGAGCCATCGTGACATTCCACGATCACAACCCCCATCCTCCTCCATAGGCTTAGATACCTAGGAGCGATACATTTTGTATTACCGTGTATTATATCTTGGTGGCTCGAGAGCCCAATTTTTGTATTATGACACTATGTATTACCACATTTTGAATGTTTATAAAAACGTTTATGATGATCGGTTTATTTATTTACATGTGTAAAAATTTGTGTTTGTGATAAGTTTATTGTGTATGAAACAAATGCCAATCTAGCACGTAGTTAGCATATGAGTTAGCAACTTGATTATTAATTCTTGGAATATGTATGTATGTTATATTGTCAAATTGCCGTTCTAATAATCTCACACGTAAGAATCTTCTTAATAATGTCGGATCTATAACATGGTACAAACCATTAAGCTGTGACACTACTAACTCCGAATTAAGACATACCTCAAGAGAGAGAATGCCATGTAGAATGGCATCCCGTAGAAGCTCAATAACGACACTATATTCAGCAACATTGTTTGAAGATGGCCGTAAATATACGACTCCTGAAGACAATACCTGACCCATAGGAGTATAAATCACCCAAGCAGCAGAGGCTGAGTGTTGAGTGTGACGGCTTGCACCATCCGCGATTCCTGTGAAGGTGAAAGATTCCATTGACATCTGTCAAAAGAAATGAAAACTAATCATAAACTCGATCACTATAAGAAAAAGACCTACCTATGCAAAACTGTACAATAATATACAATAACCAGCCTTGGCTGAAAATCATGCATAGTACTTTTTGAGATAGAAACCATTTCTAGGCTCCGCCAAGGCCGTTCCTTCATAATCCACTAACTCATAAGTGCCCTTCTCTAACACACGTTTGACGACGTAAGGACCACGCCACATGGGGTTAAACTTTCCTACCCCCAAGGGTTCTTTTGGTTGATCCCACAAAAGGACCAAGTCTCCCTCACTAAATCTCCTTGGACGGACAGACTTATCGTACTAGAGATTTATGTGACGGTTATTTACTTCTAGAGCCACCAAGGCATCTCGACGCTGCTCATCAAGTTGCTCAAGGTGGACCAAACGTTCCTCCAAGGGGGAAGTGTTTGGTAAGAGCTCTATGACTAGTTTCAAAGAAGGAATCTCACACTCAATCGGCAATACCGACTCCACTCCATGTACAAGTTGATATGGAGAAAAACCCATGGCAGTCTTAACATCGGTTCTATAAGCCCACAAAGCAGGATATAACATAATGTGCCAATTATTCTTGCTTTGTGCGATGGTTCATTGGAGAATGGATTTGAGTGAATTGTTCACTGCTTCTACCTATCCATTCGCTTGAGGGTGGTAAGAGGAGGAATGCTCTTGTTTGTACCCTAACTTTGATGCCAACTCTTCCATCATACGATTCTAAAAGTGCGAGCCATGGTCAGTGACAAGCTCTTTCAGAATCCCAAACCAAGTAATAATCTGGTTGAATACGAAGTGCGTGACTGTCTCACCGTCGGATTTAACTGTAGGCATAGCCTCAGCCCATTTCGTGAAGTAATCAACAGCCACTACGATATGATGATGCCTCCTAGCTGAAGCTGGGTTGCAATCCATAAAATTAAGCCCTCACTTAGTGAAGGGACCGGCAGTGATGATGGGATGTAACAGGGCAGGTTTCGAGTACATATTACATGCAAACACCTGGCAAGGATGGCACCTCTTGACCGCATCTACACAATCCTTAAAGATTGATGACTAAAAATAACTCGCTCTTAAGATTTTTTGGGCTGTAGAAAGCCCAGATAGATGACCACCACACACCCCTCCATGGTAGTCATTTAGCACTACCTCATCCTCTTCATGAGTTAAACAATGACGTAAAATGGAATCTACCCCACGACGGTACAAGGTGTTATCCACTATGAGGTAATTCTTAGACACGTGACGTAACTGTCGTCATTCATCCCGTGAGAGGTGAGTAGGGACCTTCAATGTTTGTAAATATATAATGATATCCCCATACCATGGGTCTAAAGTTGAGATTAAGAAGATGTGCTCATCGATAAATGTATCTTCACAAACAAACTCCTCGGCCTCGCTTGGGAAATCCGATATAAGGTCTGCAAAAATTAACGATTTTTTCAATTTTTCCGAAACAAACTTGAGATCGAATTCTTGTAGGATGACAATCCATTTATTATATTTTCCCCCAATCATCCTTCGAGTGAGGATGAATTGAAATGGATTGACATGGGCTACAACCAAGGTCTGGCGAAGGAGAATATAACGTCTCAACCGTTGAACCGCATGTACGGTAGCTAAGGCAAGCTTCTCAACATGAGAATAACGGATCTTTGCGTTAATAAGATTCCAGCTCAGATAGTATATGACATGCTCTTGGAGCTCCTCATCCTCTTGAACCAAAACCATACCAATCATCTCCATGGATGCGGTCACATAAAGTAGAAAATCACGGCTATTGTCTGGGGGACTAATCACCCGGGCCGATGCTAGGGCTCACTTGAGCGCATCAAAGCAATCCTGGGCTCGCTCATCCCAAAAAAAGGTGGTGTCCTTCTTCAAAAGACACATGAATCCTCTAGTCAAATTGGCAAAATTGACAACGAATCTCCGTAAGAAGTTTGCCATGCCTTGCAAACATTGAAGATGATGAATATTTTTCAGGGGAGACAACTGAAGTATTGCCTCAACCTTCAAAGGGTCGACTCTTATACCCTCTTTAGAAACAATGAATCCTAACAAGCGACTAGACTTCACACAAAAGATGCACTTGTGAGGATTTAACGTGACCAAATAATGGCGGCACCTTTCGAATACCAATCTCAAATGATAGGAATGACACATTGTCATACGAGAATGAGCAGCAAGGTCATCCAAAAACACTTCGATAATCGATTTGAGATCGTGGAAGATCAAGGTCATAGCCCGCTGAAAAGTAGCTCCAGCGTTCTTAAGGCCAAAAGGCATTTTTTGATATGAAAAAGTTCCCCAAGGACAAATAAATGCAGTCTTATGTTGGTCCTCAGGTTTAATTTGTATTTGATTGTATCCGGAAAAGTCGTCCATAAAGGAAAAAACCTCGCTACCTGCACACTCATCCAAAATCTGATCAATAAATGGTGTGGGGAAATTGTCCTTAGGACAGGCATGATTCAAATCATGAAAACCAGTACATATGCGGATTGCTCCCTCCTTCTTGTCCACCAGAACTAGGTTTGAAACCCACTCTGTCAAGGGAATGGGATAGATAAAACCGGCTTTCAACAATTTCTCTATCTCTGCCTTGATCGCGTGTACTTTCCTAGGATTCACTGCACACAAGCGTTGTCGAACAGGCTTAGCATTGGGATAAGTCTTAATCTTGTGTTCAACAATGTGAGGGTTGATACCTGGCATTTCATTGTAAGACCAAGCAAAGATATCACGAAATTATTTAAACAACTCGGTGTATTCTTGAATCTTAGCATGGGAACATTCTGCCCCAATATAGACATTCTCTATCCTGCCAGGATCTCGAGAGATATTGATAGGAATCGTTGGAGATATATTTTCCATGTTTCCATCAGCCATCGGAACAAGAGAGCTTAATGGAACCATAGGACTACCAACTCTCTCCCTAAGAACCTCCCTAAAGTCCTCACGCTCCAAGCGATCTCAACCCCCGACATGGCCTCAATAATCGCTTCGTCTAAAGGAAAAACACTATCAAGGCAATCGTGCGCGTGAGAATATTGTACTGCCCATGCAGGCAGCACATAAGGGTCCTCCTCCTCCGTCCGTGAAGAGGAAGGACTCAGCTCTGCAACACACCCTACATTAGCTTGATAAGTTGCCATAGTTGTAGGTAATGGCACGTTCGTCATGATGAGCTCACTCGAATTACTTGGTGTAGGAAGAATCTAAAGATCTTCCATATGACTCATGCGAAAAGACACCGATCTCATAGATGTTGAAGCCTCACCGGAACTAGACCCTATCATAAGGATAGGTGCATGAAAACTAAAACTTCCCATGAGGGATGGATACATGCCCACACCCACACTCCCAGTTGCCAGCTAAGAGTGCTCTACAATCGGGATTGAAGCTCCCGAAGATGCGGTAATAGACATATTCTTGAATGACGTTTGATCAATCGTAACTATATTCCCATTAAATGGAAAGCATACAACGCGAAATAGTGAAGAAGCTATGACTTGCATACTGTACATCCAATTCCTACCCAGCAAGAGATTATAGTCAATGGGTGCATCAACCACCTCAACCTCTATTGCAACAGTCTTCCCTCCCAAACGGACCTTAAGGGAAGGATAGGATCCCGTGCGGTCTAAACAATCTCCCGTCAAATGCAGTCAACATGGTCGCCGATTTAGACAACTCAGGGGAACCTAAACCCTTCCAACACAATAAAGACATCACAGAAGCGATAGCTCCTTCGTCAATCACAGCGAGCTTGACGGTCATGTTAAGACATTCTACGTGAATCAAAAGAGACACATAGTAAGGCAAGCGAGGCTGAAGTCCTGCGGTTTCAAATTTAATCACAGAGAAAGAATTATCATCATTCACACCAAGGGCAGAAAGCAAAGCCTTCCTTTGCGAAGGACAACTCTGAAGTACTTATAGTACAGACATCGCACAAGGAGTGTGGCCCAAATCCTCGACAACAAAATAGTTCTGGGCAGCTCGGGTATTAGGATTGTGCCCCGAATGCTTAAGGACTCCCTTAGGAATGCGAGGTGCAGCTTCATGTTTATCCATAGGTTTTGCAATACGCAAAGGAGTCCCTGGTGGATCAGGTTCCTTTCCTGGGTTGGGTTGTGACGAACCATAGTCCTTCACAAGGGTCACAACTTTTGCAGAACGTACCATGTTAATGCAACCACGACCACTACCCTCCGGCGGATCCTGATCACCACTAGACTGATCATGGGTCCTCGAGTTCATATTTTGATTATGAGGTAAAGGGTTAGTCAGCACAGCTGGGCCCTGTGCTAAGGATCTCAAGGCTTCATCGATACGAGGGCACAAGTAAGTGAGGTGATCCTCCTTACACAACTTGCAAGGAAATTTAACCTTACGTTTAGCTTGCTTGTCCTCCCCAGCATTACGGGCGTTCTTGTCATCATTATTAGCATTTTCATTCCTATTCCCACCCTTACAATTATTCTTACCCTTGTTTTTACTCCGTCTAGGCTTCTGGTTACCCTTCTGGTTTGACGATTGCACCGAAAGTACACTCGCCGTTTGGGCGGGTTGAGACGAAGTCGCGGCTTGTCCTGAAGCAGAATGGTTTATTGACAATTGACTAACTTGTTTCGCAACCGAATCCGTAGGTTTATCACTCGCACAACCAACAATGCCATCGGCATGTGGTCCAAGTTTAACTTTGGGGTTGAAACTAGAACGTGGAGCATTGGGAATGATCTCCTATAACAAACCGAACTGAGCATAAATCAAATCCAGTTCTTGTGCCCTAAAACTGGCTTGTTCCTCATTTTGCACTTCGGATGTAGAAACATCCTTTGATATATACGACAATAACGAATCGAGGAACCATTTGAGGAGGAATTCCGACGGTATAAAGGCTTTAATTAACCTCTTTCGTCTATGCCACTCTTGGATATGATCCGAGATATGTGTGGCTTTATCCTGCCAAAATGTCGACAAGAGTTCTGTACCAACGTCATAATGCACTGGTAGCTGGAAGTGGTTAAGAAAAGTCATCGCTAGGTCATCAAACAAAGTGAATGCCCCCCTAGGTAGCTATATATACCATTTTGTGGTAAGCCCTGTAAGGGTGGGTTGAAACAGCCTTAAACAGATTGAGTCATGGTGTAAGGAATTCGAAGAGCACCATAGGTGGAAAGGTAGTAACATGTTCACTCAGATCCTCTCCTGGTTTTCCCTCCAATTTGGGTATGTCCGAGGGAAGCTTAGTAGGGACAGTCGGCCAAGCCGGGTCATGAGCTACAGGATCGTTCGTCAATCTTGACAAGTCAGGAAGATTCAACGTTGTGAGGAAAGGGAGCCGAGGATGAGTAGGTCGATGGAATGCTCCTTGATAGCTCTGATTCACATAGGCCTGATTACCATAATCACCATGGCCTTGGCCATAGTGCCCTCCTCCCGTTTGACCCGTATAGGGTGGCATGGAAGCACCATAGTGTGGTGTACCTTGACTATTTGGGGCTACAAAGCTGTAATTTGGAGAGTAAGCAGATTGTTGATACCCACCCCCATAAGGTGAAGAACCCTGTCCATACTACGTCCCATAATAGGGTCCATAAGTCATCGCATGAGATGTCCCATGAGACACTCCGTAAGTAGGAATATACGCTCTGGAAGTAGGAATATACATTCCGGAAGTAGGAATATACGCTCCGGAAGTAGTAATATGACCTCTAGAAGTATGAACATGACCTCTCGAAACCACAGGTGGTACTTGAACCTAAGACACAACTCGTCGAGTAACCGCAGTACGGACATGACTCGTAGCAACGTTCCGACCCGAAGGACCACGTGAATGAGGTGGAGGGTGAACATTCGAAAAACTAGGGACAGAGGACGAAGGGACCTGTGTAATTATATACGTCTTATTCCCTATAGTCACTCATATCGGATCTGGTATCTTAATGGGATCACTAACCCTAGACCTATGAGGAATATGTGATGTAGCTTCCACCGTCGGGATGGAAGGTGCAATGTGACTTGTGCTCCCAAACCTCTCCGCATGGTAAGGAATGAGAGTGCCCCACGACATAGTGTTAGGCTCAAACTCAGACTTGACATGGAATACGAAATCATGTGTGGGAAAACCAGACATACCATAACTACCATAACTGGTGCTCATGGGTTCAAAATGAGTCTCATCATCTTTCGTCATTCCATACCGACGATGCATCAATGGGGGATCAACACTAGAGTAAGCAGGTCTATCATGAAAAGTACCTATCTCAAAAATTATAGGACCTAACTCAGTCAAATCAGGTGAAGGATTGTAGTTAGGAGTAAACTCCCCATCTTCCACTTGAATGGGAGAAGGTGGTTCAGGAATACCTTCTACATGGTCTCCCATCGTGTGTGAATCAATGTGCGAAGTAGTCCATTTGGACAGTCTATTTCTCTCTCCCAAAGGAGGAGGAGATGTAGAAGGAAGAAGTCCTGCTAAATGATGAGAACGACGAGGAGCCACACCCAAATCCACAATGACTCAAAAAATATAAAAGACTCTCTATCTACGCAAACCCTAGGCAAGCTAACGTGCACAAAGCAATCACCAAGAAAATCTAAAGCCAAACACAGGAAATCAAGGGTAGGATAAGTGAGCTCCCGAATGAAGCAGGTATGTCTCGCCTAGGAGAGGCTTAAGACTCCCATACACAACAAGTGGAGGTACGTAACCAATTATTGTGGCCCTCAGCTTCAACGTGTAAAGCGACTGTGCTGTCCGACCCCAACCTGGTCGAGACACCCGCAGAATAACCCCTGCAGAGTACCCCCTCGATATCCTAGGTAAGGCCACTGAGTTCACCTCAATATAATCAATGCTCAGGCGGACAGTCGCAGGTGGGATTGATCGTATGGGCAGGGTAGCAAAGCCCAGAACTCTCGAAAGAGCCCCCAGATACGAATACAATCCTGGAAATATCTCCAGTGCTACTCAGTTATGACTAGGGGTCATCCCAATCAATAACTGCTCACACTTCCTTGTGCTTAACTCCCTTTTGAGAGGAGGATCCTGAGAAACACTAGTTATACCAAGGAATTCCACACACTCACCTAGACAGACACATATATGTTGTTTTTTAGTGGTCTTGGAGAATTTACTCACAATGAACTATTCCAAGACCCTAAAACCTAATCTTGTTGGTGAACCCTATCAAATAAAATAGTGTAGTTCATTTTAATTAAGCGTTGATTTTAATTGGCTTTATTACTCAAAAGAGGTATATGGTTGTGCAACTAATGGCGTTATGACACAGCATGAAGCAAAATGCACACCTAACAATCGATGCAAATGCATTGTGTCCATGAAAAACAGGGTATGCTACTACGTGAAATGCACAATTTTCTTCAAACAATAAATGCAAGCTTTCCTATATGAAATCCTGATTAATACTCCAAAGCAACTCTAGTGCAAGTACTATGCAAAATGCAAGATCCAATGCATGATGATAAGCAAATATTTTTGGATTTTTTGAAATAAAAATGAGATATTAAAGCAAAAGAATGGCTCTACAACCCCCAGACTCTGCAAGCACACTCAAGCAACACTCAAGCAAAGTACTAAGGTAAAAGAAATCTAATGCACTAATCCCAAAACAAAAAATCAAAAATTCCATGACAAGAACATTCTTCAAAAAAAGAAATTTTACCCTAAAAAAACGTCTCTGGTCAGAAATAGAGGTGTATACAGACTCTAGCAGTATCAAAGGAGACTTAGAAATTATCAAAATTCACCCATCAACCATCCAACTTCCTCTAGAGGGAAAAACTAAGGGCATACGTGACTGTTCGCAGTAAACCCGCATGTGTGCGCGGAAATAGCAATGAAAACCGCGTATATGCGCGACTGTGAGTTAAAAACTGACGTACAGGAAGAAAGGTGCATAAAAATAAAGGCAAACGGAGAAGTTGAGACAAAATTCACACCAATCAGACACTACCAAGCAAACATGCCCCCAGACCCGACACAGAAACAAGAGAAAAAGAGCAATTCAAAGTCATTGAATGCCGATAGAAAACCCCCAAAGGAAAACTACTAGGAACTCCCCAGTGGAGTCGCCAATTCTGTGACGGAGAGAAATTCCTATGGCTTGGGGTACCACAACAGACAGCTTAACTCCAGAAATAAATCCTTTCCAATATGCAATAGAAACCAAATATCTAACACTAAAGGATCAGACCTCGTACCTTATTCTGGACGGTTGAAGTAGATCCCCATTGAGCTTTCCAACTTCAGCGTGAATTGATGAATCACTTCCTCAAGAACAAGTAAACAAGACAAACATACTATATATATTGATGCTAGATCTATTCTAGCATTTATAATCAACAATGTATAAGCATTTGAAGTCATCCATGGATAAAATATTCATTCAAACATACATTATTGGACAGGAAAAGATATTTCTATTAATATAAAATCAAAGATTACAATGGATACAACCTCTGTCGACACGTCTGCGAATCAGAGAAACTAAATCCCCCACTTGGGCCTCCACCACCTCAATCCTCCATCTCTCGATAGCAAGCTCACAAGCAAAAGGCAAGCTTGGGAAGAACACAAAAGTGCTCCAAGGGACAAAGGGATGCAGACTCAAGCACAAGTTCTGGCAACAATGGACTATACTTTCTTTGCTCTCAATTCTCTTATGTCTTCAATGTATCCAAAGAGTTCCTTATATAGCTTTTCAAAGGGGTAATGAAAGGTCGAATCCGAGTGATCTCAAGGCATATGGAAGGCCAGGAGTCAAGTGAGTCGGATCCATGTCAAGGAAAGCTCCAAAAGGATTTGGATTTTGCACACATCTCAATGTACGCGGTTTTAGGGGTCAGACCCGTGTATGTACGCGATTAGGGGTTTAAAAGTCGTGTGTATTAATTTTCACATGTTTATAGGGATGGTCAAGGAAACATCAAAGGACAAAAAATGGTCCAAGGGGTCTAAGGAGTCTGCAGAGGGACAGGGGAAGGCCATACAAGTGTGATTCACCTGGAGTGGTAAAATCAGCTATAACACCTGCTCACAATTATATAACACCATCTTCCAAAGATCTTTGAGACATGGGACTGTGTAGATGATAAGATATATAGGGTTGAATTCTGAGAAGTGTCGAAGTATTTCATAGACAACCATGACTGTGTGGTTCGAGAAATTAGTTCGACAAGGGGTACTCTTGGTAGGCAGGCATGAAATCTATGTTCTAGTTATCCACAGTAGAAAATCACAACCACTGGGGCACAAATGTGAAATACCAAGGGAGATTCACTCACTTCTACATAACCTAGTCTCTGGATGTGCGTTGCATGGGTTTGGACATCCCAGCGACGTCCCTCCGGGACTCCCAGTTGCATTCACGACCTCTGAAGTCCCAACTAACAGTGGTGGCAGTGTTGTTGGAGCGAATGCTTGTACTGGCATTAGATGGGTCCGGAGCCTTCAACACCGTTCCTGGGGTCTCCACTTAGCGGCTTGGTCATGGATGAGGAGAAGGTCAAACACACACTTGGCTACATGGCTCATGGAAAGATCCTCCTCATAGGAGGAGGAAGATAGTACAAGGATGATAACCTTCTTAAGTCGCTTATCGTCACCAAGCATTTGGCCGCCCTTTCTCCAGCCTCCTCCTATAACAGTGTTATCCAACGGAGGATGAGGTAAGGAGAATGGTGGGGAAAAGGATTTGGGCCTTCCTGTCAGCCTTTGATCGGCATCCCTTGACTGGACAAGGAGATCCAAAATGGGTCCCTATCCGCCTGTGTGGGCAATAGACCGTTAGCATGAGACATGGGAATCATTTTCATGAAGCATAATGGTGGGAGGCTCTGCGCTGTCGGCCCGCATTATCACACATTGCATCTCCATAATGTTTGTTTCTATTTGTAAAACGTGGCGATAGTCCATTCTTTGCATTGTTAGTGCCTGATGATGACTTGTAATAGCTTTTTATTCGGTAGTCTTAGCAATAGGATTGTATAAAAACGTTGCCAATAGAGGGAGAAAGGAGTTAGTGAATTGGATTGGGAAACAATCCCGGGCTGACGCTCCCATTTGTAAAGCTTGATACCTATGTATGAATAAATTGCAGTGGAAGATTGTCATTCACAGTAGAGATTCTCGTGTTGTTGTTTTTCACAATAAGTGCTTTCCTTTTACGTGTAAATTGTGTTTTCTTGTTTCCACTCCATTTTGTTTATTGCTTTTCATGCATGCGACATAGGGTATAGTGGTTTGAAATTCATACTTGTTATGCTCCGACTACTGTTCTATGCATTAACAATGGTTCTTCTAAAGTTACATGGAATTCATCTCTTTGATGCTCCATGTGATGGACTGTCCCTCCTTGTCCTCTAAAACACCCGCTAAAATCTCCTGATTGGGAAATCACCATCTATCTTGCCTCCGTTTGCTACCTTTCATCATTCTTTCCATCTGTAATCATTTCTTGCATAGGTTTCAACTCCATTCGCCCATGGTCCCTTATCCCCTGATAATCCCACCATGCACCTTCCTCAACATACTTTTCCCCATTCAGGATCCTAGCCCCCTGATTATGCTGATTGAAAATCCTTTACGGAGTAGACTCTGGTGACACACAAGACTGACAACCTTATGTAGAGCTACTCCGGTGATGAACGAGAGATCCTTCTCTGACTGCGCAGAGTCGGAGGCGCAGCCTAAAGTGGTTCTGTTGTTTCCTAGGAGCGGCCTCCCCTCACTCGACCTTGGGGGCCCAAAATCCTCGTGCTAACACATTCCACAATATGAACATGTTATACAACTTGACGAGAACTGTACAATGTTTTCATTTTTTGGGGTGGTCAATTTTAGTAGCTATTTTTACCTCCATTTCAAAAAGTGTGTATACTGGTAGCACCAATTTTCATTTCGAGCCAGTTTTTGCAATTTTGTAACTTTTTGTTTGACAAAAATGTTAATATTTTATATTATAAAAGTAGTATAGGAACCACTGAAAGATATACAACAATCTGGTTTATGGAAAAACCATATCCTCTTGTGCCTTTAGATTCCTCTACAATCTTTCCTGAACAATCCACCAAACATATAGTCAAATGAAGTCTTAAGAGCTTGCTTCTTAAGGAGGTAAAACTAAAAATAAATGAAGATTTACCGAAAGCTCATTTTTCCCTAATACCATTGATTTATTAGAAGCATGATCCGCCAAATCATTTAGCTCACGAAGAACATGAAATAACTCTAACCGTTGAAAGGAATTTGAGACAGACTTTATTATTTTGATCAGCCTAGCCAACCTTAAGTTTCAACTCTAACTTACTTCATTCATCGCCTAAATTATTAATCGAGAATCTCCAAAAACAATGGCTTCCTCAACTTCCTTTTCTTTCAGTTGTTTGATTCCTTTCCACAACCCATAGGCTTCAACCTTGTTATTAGAATCATTTCCTATGTTCCAATAATTTTCCATTTCTATTTTCCCTTCGGGGCAAATGATGACCCCTCCTCCTCTTGCCATCCCTCGATTCCCCTTGGAGGCACCATCGAAGAACAATTTGAATATCTTCCTCTCTTTCATCCATTTTTCAAATTGAGATTTATCTAACCTTATTTCCCAAATTTCCAACTTCTTCAAGGCCATATCCATGTCTACAATAGACAAATTGAAAGTTTGCATCCAAACAATTTCATTGGAAACAAGTTTGGTTTTATTTTCGGGAACCACCGTGACCTTTAGTATCTCTCCCATGAGAGCTTGCGTCTTTGATACTATTTTCTCTGGAGGATGAGCTTTGTTTTGGAAAATTATGAGATTACATTCATTCCAAATTTGCCAACAAACGAGCTTTAGAAACTTCATCCAGCAATCTTTAACTCCTTTTTTTATTCAAATCTCCTTTATATGCCTTTTCCCAATTGATAAAACAATGTTGAGTGTTTCCTAATAACTCAACCCTGTCGAACCATGGATTTGTCAGCCGATCCCACACGGTTCTGGCATAGGGACAATCACATAACATATGCATTATGGTTTTGTTTCTTTCACAACACATTGGGCATCGAAAGGGCCCCTCGATCCCTCTCCTTTCTAAATTCTTGCCAGTTAAGATCTTCCCATGCACCAACGTCCAACATAAGATGTCAATTTTCGGCAGGGTGACGATTTCCCACAGTTTTTTCCAAATCGTTGGGTCATTGGCCGTGCTTGGGACCGTCGAGTATACTTTGTAACCTTGAGCAGTGGTGTACAGACCGATTTTGTAGCCCCATCCACGTCGATCCTTCTTTCTTCTGGCCACTGGCGCTAAGCCTAATAAATGATCTAGAAATTTATTTTTCTATCCTTCAAGCTCGACTGGGAATTCCAACATTGTCCATCCGATCTGATAATAAGGAGGTTCATTGTCCCATTGATAAATATCCCACAACGTGCTTATTCCTTGCCGTCAGTCCATCCTTTGAATCCTAGGAGTGAGGGAGGGAGAGGTTTCCCATTATTGAATCCTGCCAAAGCTTTATCTGTTTACCATTACCTAGTATCCAATGGAGGTCTTCTCTGAACTTGGGCAGCGCCTTCTTGGATAGTGAAAAAATGGGAGATCCTTGTTTGTTCCCTGGGTTGGTATCAAGACACCGGAGTCTTGAGCCTATAAAATATTTGATCCATAGCACCTGAATGCTCTAGGATGGATTTTTATCTATCAGATTCCAAAGTAGTTTGGCTCCCATCGCCAAGTTTTGAAACTTAAAATCTATAATATGAAGACCTCCTTCCATACGAGACATTTTAATATTCTTCCAACTCATAAGAGCAAATTTATTTCCTCCATCTTTTTTCCCTCCTTGCCAAAGGATCTCACCATACTTTCTATTTTTGCAAGAATTTTGGAAGGAGCCAACATAATAGGACATTGGTAAAGGGGATACCTGTTGAGAATAGCTTTTATCATTACCAGTTTCCTACCTAGATTTATCCAAACTGCTCCCCAAGATAGAATTCTTTTTTTGAAATTTTCAATCAGCGGATTCTAGTCCGAGCTTTTTGGCTTATTTTTGAAAATTGGTAGCCCCATATACTTAAAGGAGTCCCAGTTATTTACTCCTTGAATTTCTAGAATATGGGATATTCCATACATTTCCCTCGGGTTGATATTCTAGCTGTAAATCGAGCTCTTTTGTCAAATTTAGCTTACTTCAAGAAGCTTGGTAGTAGAAATCCATTTCACTTTTGAATCTTCTAGCTATTAGCTAGCTGCCCCCTTAAGGAAAAATTGTGTCATCTACAAATTGTGCATGGTTGATGTCTTTTGTTCCCCCATCCATACTGATGCCAATTAAATCTTGGTCCCTCCTTGCTTTCTCAAGTTGAAGGCTAAGAACAGAGGCTTGGATGGCGTAGAGTAATGGTGAGAGCGTGTATTCTTGCCTTAGTCATTGTGAGGATTGGAAGAAGCCAACTGCCCTTCCATTAATCAGGGGGGAAATCCAAGGCTTACTTATGCAGGCTTTGACCCAACTGATGAAGCTCAGATCAAAACCATATCTTATCATTACTTGAAAGAGAAATGAATGAGAAACTCTATCAAATACGTTGCCTAATTCTGTTTTCACCACCATTCATTTTTCGCTATTCTTCAGGCTGGAATGGATTTGCCTCTTGGACCAAGATGATGTTATCCCATATTCTCCCGCCTTTAACGAATCCTCCTTGGTTCTCTGGGATGATATGTGGTAGGATATTTTTAACCTATTAGCCATAATTTTGGTGATTATCTTATATCCAATATTACATAGGGAGATGGGGCGAAACCTGTCAAAGGAATTCACATATTTCTCTTTGGGAACAAGTGCTAGGAAAGTAGAATTTGTGCTTCCACCAATTTTTTCACATCTCTAAGATTTTGTCACCATTTTATATAAGTCTTTCTGTACAATTTTCGAGCACGCCTTAATGAAATTTGCATTGAACCCATCCATGCCTTGTGCCTTATCATCCTTCATGTCATCCACGACAGCTTTCATTTCGTCCATCGTGATCCCTTGAATCAACCTGTCATTCTCCTTTTTTTAACGATCCTTGGGACTGATTCCATGATCTCATTCTCTGAGTTGGACTCGAGCTTTGCTGTGTATATTGTGTTGAAGTTCCTAGTAGCTTCTGCTTTGATATTATCAAAATCGTGGATTATTTGGTCTTGGACGTGAATCTCATGCACATCTGTATAGTTTTTCCTTGCCTCTGTCTACTTCTGAAAGTAACTAGTGTTCCAATCTCCCGCTTGGAGCCAGAGACATCTGGATTTCTGTCTCCACAATTGTTCCTCCTGTATGTAGGAAATGTGAAGCTCTTGTTGTAGTTTCACTTCCTTTTTTATCTCCTCCACCGAGATCTAATTTATTTCCATAGCAATCTGGTAGGCCTCTAGCATAAGCCCAACTTTTTCTTTTATTTATTTATTTATTTGGAGTTTCTATAGATTTTGCCCATTTCTTGTGCGCCTTCTTAACTCTACGGAGTTTTTCTTCCCATACATAGAATGGAGAGCCTGTGACCAGAGCTGACCATGCTTCAGCAACTATCCCCAAGAAATCATTGTGGGAGACCCACATAGTGCTGAACCGAAATGGTATAGGGCCAAGGTTTTGGTATTTTTTCATCTCAAGTATGTCAGGTTTATGATCTGATCTCCCAAACTCCAGGATTTTCGAAGAAGGGTTCAATCCGAGAAGGAGAAAGGAGTATTGGACCAAAAATCTATCCAAACTGGTAGCTATGTGCCCTGGTCCCAGTCTCTTATTATTCCAGGTGTATTTTCGTTTAGCGGGAATGACATCTAACAGGCCCTAATCCAAAACAATTTCATCAACTTACTCCCTTGTCGGATCTCTGACTAATGATCCTCCTCTTTTTTCAGCTTGATTTATGATGACATTAAGGTCTCTGTCTAGGATGACATTGCCCAACAAGTTACTCCTTTCATCTTGGAGTAGATTCCAACAATTTGTTTTTCAGCATATGATACAGGTACATAAATGTTAAAGAGTCTTACCTGGATATTAGATTCTTTCTGCAGTAGCCTAGTTAGAATCCAATGACAGCTATGCTTGGTTTCAACTAATTCATATTTCTGATCATCCCAGAGCGTTCCTATTCCTTTGAAGGATCCCCTGGAACTGATTGCAGTTCCTCCTCCTTTCTTCCAAAAGTTTGCACTTACTTGGAGAAATGTATCTTTCTCCATCATGGTCTCCTGGATCAGTAAGATGTCTGGTTGGGATAATCTAATCAAATATTTCATAGATTCTTCCTTAGCTTTGCTGCCCAGACTTCTACATTTCCAGGAGAGGACCTTCATTACTTACTTTTGGTAGACAAGGGAATCCCTTTCTCGAATTTCCCTTGATGGCGAGTGTTTCTGGGATTCTAGAGAAGTTTTTTCCAAGGTTAACTAAGAGCCTTGTAGTTTATCCTTGTATGTGGCTTGCTCCCTCACTTATTTGGTTGATTTCCTTCCTCTTTCCTTCTTCTTTCTTGGCGTATCCATCTCAATTTCCCCTTCCTCTTCTTCTTCTTCCTCGGCATTGGTTTCCTCCTCTGATTTTTCCCGGTTTCCCCCTTCTTTTACAACCTCTACTCCTGAATTTGAATGGATCAGTGAGGCGTTGTCTTTTTCTCAGACTGGTCTAATAAGACAACTTCTTTTTCTGGGTCCTTATTCTCTCCATTGTNTCTCTCCATTGTTGGATTTATCTCCTATAACAATAGGCCCCCTCCTAGTCTCGTTGGCCTTACCTTCTGGGGGGGGGTTTCCTTTGTTTCCCCCCCCCCCTTATTTTCTTTGCACTTCTCCACTTTTTTCTTTGGTTTTTCTCTTCTTTACTGTTTTCCATCCTTCCTCGTTTTCCTGTTGGCCCTCTTGATTTTGCAGATAGTTGCGATAAAAGTGCCCTTATTCATGACACCCTCTGCACTTGAATGGTAGCTGTTCATAGTCCAATTTTTGGTAGTGATACAAGTTTCCTACTGTGAGCTTGATTGCCTCCGGTAATCCATCTTCTAGATCCACCTCCACATAGATGTGGGCACAAGCATATTGATATTTTGGGATTTCCATATCAATATACCTTCTCAAGGAATTTCCAATTACTTTGAGCAATTTTGGATTCCAGTAATGCATTGGTAGGTTTGGGAGCCTAACCCAAACTGGGACAACCTTGGGAATATCTTCCTTGGGAGAATTCCAACGTCCAACCGTTCAGGTAAAGTCCTTGTGGTCCCATGAAATAGGGTCCATTTTGGAAGATTAGATCCTTTTCATCCTTAGATTCAAATTCAAACAAGAAATATCCTCAACCCACTGAGTAAGATTCAACATTTTTCGAGATCAAAGGTCTCCATTTCCTCTGAACCCAACTCTCGATGGTTTTTGGTGATGGCCAGATTCCAGTGAATTTCCCAATCAACACCTGGTATTCCAGCGAGAGAGCCACATGGATAGTGTCCTCTAACAACAAAGCGACAACCAGAACATCCTCAATCCATTTAAAGAATTTTAGAGGGGCTCCCTTAGATATATTCTTGCTTTGGCTTCTCGAACACTTTTGTTAAAGGGGCATAGGGTGGCGTGAATCCACCATCCTTCGTCCCCATTGGATCTGTTCCCTCCTTTCAACCCCATATCTTTGTCCCCTCAAGACAACCATTGATCCTGCTTCAATCCAAACCTACTCGAATTTATCTCACCTGCAGCAGATCCAATCCCTTAAAGGATCTCAAAACACAACACGTGACCTTCAATGCATGCATAGCGTTGTATAATCTCCACACTTAGCGTTGCATGACAGATCTCCTCAACACGATCTGAGCTCTCCTGACTTCCAACACAATCAGATCTCTAACCTACAGCGCAAGCCTACTTGCTGGCAGAGCTTTCGAGGATCGGATCTCAACCCGATCAACCTCTCTCCTTGCTTCTCTTGATTTTGAAACTTCTTGGTCATTAACAAACTACACTTTTTATTTACAAATGCATTTTTTCAAATTTTACTAAAAAATACACATTTAGTAGCTAGTTATAATTAAAAAAATATATACATTTTTTATTTATTTTTAACATCTAGGAACTTGTTAAAATGAAAAATATATAGATTTTGGATTTTTTTTCTTTAAAATTTTCTCTTAAATAAGTCGTTTCTGGGGAAAATTTGTAAAAAAATGGAGAAAATAGAGACATTTGAAACCATTTTTAACATATTTTCAGTTATTTTATGTATAAAAATTATACTATTTAACATTATTTTTCATAAAGTGATGATTCACATAAACTCAACAAAAAGTATACCATGTATTTGTAAATAACATATTAAAAACACAATATATATCCTCAAAATAAAATCTTAAAGTCAAAACATTAGAAAAAAAGATCTTATAATTTTTTTGTTAAGATTGACATTTTCCTCATAATTGGGTCATCCGTTGGGGCAATGCATTAGGCACCCAAAGAGGGCCCGAGAGAGGAGCACAAATCCTACCCATGGCCCAAAGGGGTGTGGCACAACAAAGTAGAGAAAAAAAACACATTAATTTTTTTCCAAAAAGCATTATATATATATATAATTTATAAAAGCAATTCCAAAACAAACTATAAAAAAAATAGAAATGATTTTTAAAATAAATAATTTAAAAATTGAAAAACCATTTAAAACAAATTAAACAAATCCGTTTTTAAAACTTTTTAAAAAGCATTTTAATTTTTTTTTAAACATTTAAAAAAATTTGCAATAACCATCTAAGAAAAGACATTTTTTAAAATTATAAAACAAACAAAAAATTCCTAACCCCTCCCCTCCCCACGCCACCTCTCCCCCTCCACTTCCTTTCCTCTCCCCTCCCCTCCCCTTGCCTTCCCTCCATACTCCATATTCCTCCCGTTCCCCTCCATCCCCCTCTCTTCTCCCTCCCCATGCCTCTACCCATCCCCCCCCTCCACGCTCTCCCCTGCCCGTACCCCTTGGCCATCTCGTCGCCCCTCGTTTTCCTAAAGGACCTCCCAAGGGTCGCTTAGGGAAACAACTTGATTCTAGGGCCATCAAGTAAAGCAACTTGATTCTCAAAATCGAGTTGTTGTCTTGGGCGACCCTTGGGTGCACGAGGGGCAGTGGGCTAGCTAAGGGGTATGGGCAGGGGAGACAATGGAGGAGGGCGCATATGGGTAGGGGCATGGGGAGGGGGGAGGGAGGCGAATGGGAGGAAGACATGGGAGGGGAGAGGGGATAAAATTTATACTAAGAGATTTGAAATTTACAATTTTAAATTGTGATAAAATGGTATAATAATTCCATTTTTTGAAGACGCATGCTACTGGTAGCATTAGTTTTCAATTTAGGGCTTGATTTTAAGGTTTTGTAAACAAAAATAAGGATTTTTTGGTCCATGCCTATATTTTTAACCAGAAAAAAAATGGTGCTATCGGTAGCACCACTTTTTGATTTTGGGTTGTTTTTTGGTGTTTTTTATGTAAGAATATGAGTATTTGTGGCTAGAGTTCTCATTTTGAGTACAACGTTCTCGTTAAGTTATATAACTTGTTTATGTTGATGTGTCTCCATTCTATTTAGAATCAAAATCAACCAACGACACATGCATACATGAGATTGTTGCGTGACACCATTGTTGATAGAGACATAGGGATATAGGAGACATGTCCTTTACTTCCACATCTTCCTCTTTCAAAATGTAGTTGTCGATTTGTGGTTCTAAATGTTGGTATGAAGCTTTTCAAACAAGTGCAATTTAATACATATAGCATAGAAAATGATAATTCTCTCATTGATGCATATATAATAGACATATGTAGATGGAGAACCTTGCATTGATATATGTTGCAATATCATGGTTGTATAACAAACTTCAACATGGGGATAAAATGTTACAATTTTCAAATACAACTATTAAATATGTGCTTCCTCAATTTAACTTTGTTCTTGATGGAAAAGATGACAAGCATTAGAGGAAATTTCAACTCAAAATAGGCCTCCTAAGAAAAATAATAAAATAATATTTATTAATTTTGGAGGAGGAAAAGAAAAAAAAATATTTTTTTGTTCGTATTTTTGACATATCTTCTAGTGATTTTACTCAAATTTCGATCGGGAGAGCTCATTGGATGTGAAATTAAATTTTACATCCAACAAGTACCCACTTGACATACTTTTGACTGACCCCGCTATCCCAAAAACAAGAAATACCTGAAAAAACGTGATGATGATGTACTCGACATACTTTTGAAATCATCACGTTTTTTCAGGTATTTCTTGTTTTGGGGTAGTGGGGTCCGTCAAAAGTATGTCGAGTGGGTACTCGTTGGATATGTCATCATCACATTTTTTAGGTATTTCTTGTTTTTTGGGTAGCGGGGTCCGTCAAAAGTATATCGAGTGGGTACTCATTGGATGTGAAATTTAATTTCACATTAAATTTCGCATCCAGGGAGCTCTCCCGATCGAAATTTGAGTAAAAACACAGGGAGATATTTAGAAAATACGAACAAAAAAGTAGTTTTTTTATGATACCTATCCCCAAATTTATATTAAATTATTTTTTAAGACCTATACGGTATTTCAAATTTAAATCAATTTCATTGGTTAACACATGATGACATGGAATTTGAATTATGGTTAAAAGACCCATTTTGAGTTTAACCTTTTTGGAGTTCCATAGAGATATAAGGCACATAAATAATGAGTTATTACAAGATTGGGAAAACTTTTGATATAAACATTGGCATGTTGATTGCAATACATTTCGTCGAGTTGATCTAGATGAATCTAATGAAGAAAAAAATCCAAATCCATATAGAGATTCTCAAGGACCACGAGTGAGAAATACTTTATGGATTTTATAATAATAAAGTTATTAATTACAATCAATTTGAGGTAATTGGACATAGGGATTGTGATGTTATGCATTATTGGAACATTAATTATGTGGATGTGAACATTTCTAGCCATACAATTCATTTCATATATTAGAATTTGAAATTGAATTTCATTCTTACTAATGAGCATGCAAAGTCTTATTCATTTGAGAGTTTGAGATGTTGGAGTCATTTACCCAACATGCACACTTATTTGGTCAATTTTGGAATATTTACCCACTATCATAAGTTTAACTGACTTTCTTGGCATCAGATGAGCATACTATGACATCAACATAAGCACACCCATGCCCTCCTTCATTCAAGGAGGCCAACTAAGCCTTCTCGAGGAGGCTAACTGGGCTTCCTCCTTCAAACATGGAGCAATTCTGAGGTGATCTAAGTGTCATAAATGCAGATAATTACTAACTAATTGTTGTTTCACCTAACAATCAGTTAAGATGAGTTGTGAAGGCGCCTCCATTCATTAATTGATTATTTTATTATTATTATTTATGAACTGGAGACAACTAGGGCGTCTACAACCACTTCTGATGACATGTGTCACTTTAGTTAACTCCATCGGAGCTACTTGGAGTTATGGTTGCGCTACCTCCTTCAGTTGGACATGCAGTTACATGTGATGAGTCACTTTCAGTTAGACTCAGTCATCCATTACACTCTGATTCAGATAGGAATAGTGTGAGAGTTAGTTATTGATTAGTTATGTGGTTAACTAAGTGTGCCGATTGTGGCTGACATTCAGTTAAGCTACACTCATTCATTCAATTTGAATTACCTCCTTGGAAATTCGAATTGTCTTGGCATTCATGCACTCTGCATGACCGTTGTATTGTACTATCATTCTTTTATTGATTATATAGAGCTGCAACATTCTATTGTAGCACCATTACGCCATTTTCATGCTTAATTATCTGAAATCTTTTGTGAGACTGTGTTTTAGTCCCTAGATTATTGTGATAGATTAATATGGTATCAGATCTCATGGCAGGATGAAGCTTATCCTCTTCAAAAACATGGTTTTTGATAGATCTTGCATGAAAAATTGAGCAAAATCTCAAATTCCAGCACTGCACCAGAAGCCGAAGGTTTACCACTTAATACCCCAAGTAAAGGAGTTATTGATCAAGCTTGCTTGATCAATTATGCTGGGTGTGATGAAAACCTTAAATGTGTAGGATGTTTGTCCTTACAATGACTTTATTGTTTTGATTTGCAAGTTTTATAGGCTCACTGCATTCGCTACAACAGTTTGATATGGCTTCTTCCGTAGAAATTTTGACTCAGTTCACTTTCCATCAATGGAAAGGACACATGGAGATCCAGCTATGTGCTAGAGGACTCTACCATGTCACTATGGACACATAAGAAGAGCCTATTCATGTTATATACAAGGATATATTTTTGAATAACAAAGATGAAGCTTTCGGTTTCTTGTGTCTCTCTATCTCTAAGGATCTTCTATTCCACCTCTCGGGATTGAAGACTCTGAAAGAGATTTGGGACCAACTTGCCTCGCTGTATGGAAAACAGGATGACTTGAGGGTTTATCAGCTTGAAAATGAGTTGATGTCTCTTCAACCTGGCAATTTTGAGACCCTTAATGTTTTTTCACAAAATTCAAGCATCTAGTCCTTCTATTGAAGCAGTGTGAGGTGAAGAAGGAGGATGATCAGCTCATCCTCGCCATTCTCTCAAAATTGGAGCCAACTATTTAGTATTTGTTTCTACTTTTCATGTTGGGAAGCTCACAACTCCGGGATGGAAAATGTCTACACTCAATGCCTTCATTGAGTCCCTAACAGAAGAGCATGATAAGCTTGTCCAGATGGGGATCATCAGATCCTCCCATGATCAAGCCCTTCTTGCTTCGAGGCCTAAGGATCCGAAGGGTAAAGGAAAGCAGCAGAAGAATACAAAAACTAAATTCAAAGCTCCTAAACCTAAAGTTGAAAACCAGCAGTAAGAATAGCCTTTTGGCTCGAAGAAGAACAAAAACAAATGCCACCATGGGAAGGAAAAATTCAAGTGTTCATACTACAGGAAGGGCTTACACCCTAAACATGCCTGGATAAAAAGAATCTTGATGAAGCTACTTCTCTCCTTAAGAGAAATAACATAAATATTCTGGAAAGCTTTCGGAGGAAAGAAAATCAAGATTGGGAATACTAGCATGAAAGAGGTCATGCCCTCATGGAAAGCACTTCGAAGTCCAAGGCTCTACTCATAGATTCTAGAGCTTCGAACCACATGATGGCCAGAAAAGACTCTTTCTCTTCTCTTGACTCCAGCAAGAGCATTCCGATCCACATGGAGATGACTCTACCATCATCTCAAAAGGACAAGGTATAGTAAATCTTGAGCACGGTTATTTTTCCAATGTTCTGTATGTACCATCTCTTGCATCAAACATCTTGAGTGTCTATCAAATGACCCATTCTGGAGTGCCCAAGAGAGTATCCTTCAGCCCAGATGATGTATAAATTACTGAACTTGCATATAGGAAACTTGTGGCAAAAGGCTCTGCAAATCACCCAGGAAAAGCCTATGAGTTCTCCCACTTTGTGGCTGATGCAAAGCCCACTTCTCTATTGACTCATGGAAATGAGGTTAGTAGGATTTGGCATGAGAGGTTTGGTCATCTAAACTTCAAATAATTGCAGCAATTATAGAAAAATTCCATGGTTAAAGGCCTCCCGGTCATCAAAGCTACCACCGGAATTTGCAAAGGCTATATTTTGGGAAAGCATCTTGAGCATAAGTTTGATTGGGGGAAGGCAAGCCGAGCATCAGAAATTTTGGGGTTGATTCATTTTGATATTAGCGGACCAATGCCCATCACATCCTTGAATGTATCTTGGTATGTTCTTACTTTTATAGATTATTTTTCTAGATATACATGGGCCTTCTTCATTAAGAAAAAGTCAGATGTCTTAGAAAAATTCATTGAATTAAAAGCATTGATTGAGAATGCATCCGTGAAAAAGATCAATACTTTGAGATTTAATAATGGCGGGGAATATGTCAGTAATGAGTTGCTACAACTATGTTTTGATAGTGGCATCCAGATTCAACATTCGGTCCCCTACACTCCCCAGCAGAACAGTGTAGCAGAGAGAAAGAATCGGTCTTTCAAAGAGATGACCACTTGCATGCTGGAAGCCAAGATGTTGGCTGCAAATTTATGGGTTGAGGCCATGAATTCTGTTGTATACATTTAGAATAGAGTGCTATTGTAGGTACAACAGATCCCATGTTATTTTTGACACGGGAGCCCAATTAAACATACAAAGATTACTTGGTAAGACTCTTCGTAATCTTAATGGGTTTCATTAAAAAATTTATTTGACTCTTGGGATTCCTTAACTTAACCAAATTTCCAAAATATCCATGTTTGATTTCTTTGTTTTAAATGCAGAAAGATTGGGTTTTTGTTTGGGATTGTTTTAACATCTCGCATCCCGCAACCCGCAAGTTGAGTAATGTGGGAAATCTTTTAGTTGATATTTCATTTTTCAAACCCGCATCCCGCAAATACGGGATGCTGGAGAGTTTTCATGTGTGTTTATTTTAATCAACCCACAGCCTGCATCCCACAAGTTACGGAATGTGGGTTGTGGGGTTATCATTTGTTTATATTTTGGTTTGTGTATCTCTGCAACCTGCATCCTACATCCCACAAGATGCGGAATGCGGAATGCGGAGCTGATTGAATCATTTTTTCGTCATTTTGCGATTCCGCTTTTTGCATCCCGCAAGTTGTGGGGTGCAAGTTGCAGAATGATTAATAAAATTACGGTTTTGTTTTGATCCCGCATCCCGCAAAACTGATCCTGGCCATTCTTTCTACACTCATCTGATGGTCTGTATTATTTCCTAGGAATTATAAATATGATAGTTTTGTTTACGATTTTCACTATTTTTACTGCTGTAATTTGTTCTACTGTGTGATTTTACCTCCAAATTTTACTGCGCGATTTCGACATTGTTTACTTCAGTTTCAGGTTGGTTACTAAGTCACTTTCTCGCAATTTCAATTGTTTACTGTGCTTCCTATATAATTCAATTTTAAGTTTTGGTACAAGTATTCAAAACAATACATGACAACATCCAAAACCCCCAGATTTACCAGGAGTAAAAATATTTAGAAGGAGATGTTCACCAAAGACTCGAATTTCGGTGTCTTTTCTGATACTAGTAGCCGAGTGACTGAAACTTATCATTTGGACTAGTCTCGGGTTTACTCTATCTTTGATAACAATGACCTCTCAGATTTCCATAGTGACCAACTTGTTTATGAAAGAATTAAAGATTCTGGCCTACATATGATTGCTGCAAGACCGGCCATCCTACCTTATAATGATGTCGTTAGATGGATTATAGACCATGCCAATTTGAAAGATCGTTTGTTCAATACCAGTACTAGGTCTCAGCTAGCCAATTTTTGCTCTGAAACCTTTGTCAGGATTTATGCTCTTAAAACTTTTACACAGCTCCTCGATGCAGAATTTGTTAAAGCTTCCAAATCCAAATTCAATTTCGACCAAATGCTTAAATCCTGGATGACTGAACCACGCAAGTTTTCCAAGAGGAAAGAAGAATTATACCCCGTCGAATGGTTTAAAGAGCCTTACTCCCTGCTTGCAGCGATGCTGTGTAGGATTTATGGTCTTCCCAACTGTTCTTTCTTTAAAGAGGAATGGGCTCCCATTGCTCATCATATTACAGCTACGGCTGAATATTTCCCTTGGGCCTCAATCCTGTCACTTGAACTCAAAAACGCCATACAAGAGTTCCAAAAATCCACTATTAAGAAAAAACCCAATTTTTATCTTACTGCCTTCATTGTGGATATCTTCTGTGCTGATTTCCATTACCCTAATATGGGATGGAGTTGGGTATTACCAGCCCCCCCCTCCGTGCATATTTATCATTCCGAGCTTTGGGATATCAACTATGTGGCTAGGTTTTATGCTATATGTGAAAGTTTCCTCAGCCAGGTGTATTTTTTTATTTTCAATAAAGAAGCCCCTGCGTTCTCACCGGAAGCAAAAGCTCTCATAGCCACTATGGGGGACTGGTATGTTGGTGAACCATTCACCTATATCAGGGTTTTATGGTAGCAACATTTCTCACATGTTGCCTAAGGTTGTGCCGGACAGGTTGGTCCTAGAGGAGATCTCATTTCAAATAGTTACAGAGGGGATTTACAAGAAATGTGCTGCACCTAAAAGGAAAGTTTGGCTCAGGTTTTCTATTACCCTTGGATCCTTGAGTGTACCCACTTATACTTGGGCATCAGAGCTGAGTGACCACATAATGTCACTTAAACTTGGTTTTGCAAGAAAAAGGCAGCATGATCCCAAAGGGATTGTCAATTTACACCTAAAGAAGGACCATTTAAAAACAGGTTATGTTCATGAGGAAAATCCGAATGATTTCATTTATCAGGGAATAGATACATTTTCTAAAGTCGTGGAAAGGGCTAAGATCAAAGAAGAACAAAGCCATATCCTACAGTACCAGAAGGAGATCAGGGACATGGTAAAACATTACAAGTCTATGGAGTTAGACATCCTAGAAAGGATGACAAGAGACACGGAAGAAAGAGAAGCTCGAGCTGTAGCAAAAGAGGCTCTGGCATCCAAAACTGCAGCTGTGGAAACCAACTCAGACTTGGATAACGGGAAAGCTCCCATGGAAGAAATTCCCCAGACATCTATGGAATAGCAGGTTAAGGACTATTCGCAGACTTTGGAGCAGATAAAGCAGAAGCTGAACAGAATGAATTCAGCACTAGATACCCAAGAAGTTGCAACCTCTCAGTCAACTGAAATTGCCCAGGTAACCATTGTGGTTGAAAAGACTCAACCTAAACAAAATCAGGTTGAGGACAAACCTTTAAAGAAGACAAAGATCTCCATTCTTGTTCCTACTATTGACCTGACTCATTCAGAGGAAGAGGAGGAAAGAAGTTCTCCTGTGCATGTTACTGTTGAGACTGGCAATGATTTCCAAAATCTCACCAATGGTAGCAATGGTAATCTTTCATCCTCTCTTCCTCAATCTCAACCTTTTTGTCAGTTTGCTCCCTCTTCTTCTGCAATACTTCTTTCATCAATAATGGCTTTATCATCATTTTCCAATGGCTTTGTTGTGACACCTTTTATGACCGAGCTCTATCAAAATGCCACTTGTCTACCCAAATCAATCATACTTGTTTCTATGGATATGCATATTCCTTCATCTGTTGAACCTCCAGTTTTCAAAATCCCATTGCATATTCCTTCAATCAACTCAGTGTGATCCCCTATGTCTAAGAAAATTACAATAGTGTCACCATCATCATTACTCAAAGCCACTACTGTGCAAATTTCTTCTGTAGAAGATTCTGTTCATGACATTTCTTCAGCCCCTGAAGTAAATCTTACTCAGAATGTTACTCCCTCCCCTGCTACCTCTCATATCACTATGGCTATACCTTCTCAAAACACAACTCAAACTTCATCTTTGATATCCACAGGCATTAGCATACCCCCCATTGATGAGGTCAAAGATGAGTTCAATGAATATTTTGTGGTATCTTTGGGTGAATATCGATATAGTAAAGCTGATAGATCAGTGGTAAAACGGGGAAAGAAGAGGGGCAGAGATCAGAATGATATGGATATGTCAATGGTAAATGAAGTTGTATGGACACAGCAATCAAGTGACCCACAAGCCTATGCTACAGATGTAGTATATGTTCTTGGAGCGTTCACAGGTGCCAATCTGGATGCTGTCAACTCTTTAAACAGAGAGTTTGATAAACAAAAGGCAGAAATTGTCAGTTTGAAAGAAACACTAGAGCAACACAAGAAACAACATGAGGCAAAGCAGGATGAACTTCAAATGAAGAATGCCATTCTCAATGTAGAGATGCAAAGAGAAAAGAATGATAATGCCACTCTGGTTCAGAAAGTTGCAGTATTAGAAGGGCAAAATGAAAATGCAACTGCAAGTGCAGCTTCATCTTCATTTTCCAAATTTTTCCAAGAAGAGTTTAAAGAGCTTGCCATTCAAACTAACAGGGAACACTATGATTTGGTATGTGAGTTATTTAAAACTCTAGCTGATATATTTGAGACTCACGTGGTATTTGACAAGATGACTATTGTTCTGGAAGACCTAATTGAGAAAATACAGCAGGCCTCAAAAGCTTATGATGACGTCACAGACTGGAAGAGGTACATGAAGTACAAGCCTGATAATGTTACTCTCCTCACTACTTTTCAGTTTAAAAGAGCAAGAACTATTTTGAGAGATTGGGAATACTTAGATGAAACAGCAGCTGAAGCCATAAAGAAAGCTCAGGCTATCTGTGACAGAAGATGGTATGCAGTTGACAATATCATGACTGAATTATCCTTTCCTACCATGGTGCTTATTGAAAAGGCATGCCCACTTGGATTGATGATCGAGCAAGTAGAGAAACGAAGGGATGACCAGGAGGAGAAAATCAAGAAACTTGACCACATCAGCATACACAATGTAGAGCAGTCATTCAAACAACCATTTACAGTACAAAGCAAGATCCACATCTACATCCGAGTTTCGCATATGTTGGCTAAGAATGAGGTCGAAGATTATAAGTGTAATGCTCAACTTGGCATAGAATCTGCCACTTATCCTGATATCGAGGAGCTGCTAATTATTTGGAGGGTGTGGAAAGATTTCTTAGGATATTAGCCTTGTTTATGTTTTTGATCCCCTTTAGGGTGAATTCTATTGTTTGTAATAATTATTGAAGTGAATGATCTCTAATGTATGAAGGACTTTGGAATTTTGGAAGAAGGGAGACTGATACAAGGGATCAAACAACACTTCAGTTTTTGCCAAGGTCTTTTGTGTAATTTGTTACAGAGATTTCTGAATAAATACAGTGTTGTTGTTCCTATCTCTTGTACTTGATTTATCAAATTTCTTTGACAGGTTTTAGTTTTCTTGTTCCAAATGATCAGATAGTATTGTGATTCATTTGTAATTGATTAATGTGTTTATTTAACTTTGATTTATCTCTGTTAATTATTAATGCATTGATAAAGCTTCATGAAATTTCTTTTATGAGTGTCTTTATCTATTTTTGCAAATGTTTCAGCAGTAGAAGTTTTATAGCTTATAAGTTGGTTTTTCAACTAACTTGAGCACCTGCAGGTTATCTTGAATGGTTTAATACAAATTTATTGTTATTTAATTTTGATTAAACAATTGTAATCTCAGTAAGTACAGTTTTATCTTATTCGCATTTTTGTCAATATGATGAATTGCTTGTTCTTCACACAGCTCAAGAAAACTTGTCATTCATTCAACACCTCTTCAAAGTAGTTTAGATTTAGATTAGGTTCTTCTTCCTAGTTAGGTTTTAGTTTTCCTTTTCTTTTCTTAATTATTTGTTTTCCATTTTGGAAAATAGATCCCCTTGTGGATCAAATGCATCCATAATCCAGCGGAGGCGACAAAAGTATATGTGGGAGATTACTATCCCAAACAGCTCGAGGATAGAACAATACCTGCGTGGGATTGTTTGAAGCCTTTGGCTGGGTTTTATTCGTGTGTTACAAGCCTTAAACAACCTAATCAGCCACATACACAGTTGGGGCTTCAACAAGTGCCTCAATCATCCATGAAATGGAAGACCCCTTTCGAAGCCTACTTTGGACACAATCCGGATGTGTCGAATCTCAGGGTGTTTAAGTCCACTGCATGGGCCCGAATTCTGCATGATAAGAGAAAAGATTTGCAATTGCAAAGTGTTGAATGTTTGTTATTAGATATCGTGATGAATCTAAAGGTTTCAGGCTGCTGGATATCAAAACAAAACAAATCATCATTGAAAGAAATGTCCGATTCGATGAGCCTCTTCAAGAGGTAGAACTAGTGAAGTAGAAAACTGCTGAATTTCCTTCCTATTCTACTGAATATCTGGATGATGAAATTGGGGGTAATGACCCTGATTCGGAACCTAATTTGGAACCTATGATATATGATATCAGTGACCAGCAAGAATCAAGTACAAGTTTATAACATGAAGTGAAAACACATCTCCCAACTTGGGCTAGACAGACACTTTCTTCCACTGGTGACAACATTGGAAATCCTGATGATCCAAGAAGAACTCGTTATGATTTCCAAAGAGCAGGTATTGCGCTCTCTTGTCATGAATCTTTGCTGTCCGAAACTTGTTATTTAATGATAATTTTAGATCCTAAGTCTTACTACCATGCTCAGAAATATCCCAGATGGAAAGCTTCCATGGACGAAGAGATGAATTCTCTTCGAAAGAATGCTACTTGGGAGCTAGTTTCTCTTCCTCCGAGGAGGAAATTAGTTCAATGCAAGTGGGTGTTTCAGACAAAGGTTGCTGCTGATGGAAGCAACTAAAAATATAAGGCAAGGATGGTAGCAAAAGGGTTCTCCCAGGTCCAAGGTGTGGACCATCATGAGACGTTTGCACCAGTTGCAAAAATGGACTCCATCCGCCTAGTTTTGGCAATTGCGGCATCCAAGCACTGGGAAGTGCATCACATGGATGTTAAGTATACCTTTCTACATGGAGATATTCATTAGGATATATACATGAAGCATCCTGAGGGCTACATTTCATATTCATCTTTGTTTTTCAAACTAAAAAAGTCATTATACGGGTTAAAACAGGTCCCAAGAGAGTGGTATTCCAAGATTGATGCCTTCCTTCTCTCGCAAAAATTCCAAAGATGTAAATCAGATCCGAATGTGTATCTACATCAAAATGATGGTAATTTTCTTATTATTATTTTATATGTTGATGATATCTTGATTATTGGCAGCACTGTTGCTTCCATTTTAGTCATAAAAACTGCCCTCCATGATGCATTTGAGATGAGCGATTTGGGGCTCTTAAAGCAATTTCTGGGGCTTGAAATTGCACAAATTTCTGATGGGATAATGGTCACTCAGTATCAATACATATAAGACCTTTTAGTTAAGTTTAACATGGCTAAATGTAAGTCTGCTCCATTCCCTTTCCTTTCAGGGATCAGCCTTGAAGAAGGAAAAAGCACTCCACCCATGGATTGCACAATCTACCACCAACTAATTGGTAGCTTGCTTTACTTGACACATTATTGGCCTGATATCTGTTATGCCATGAATGTTGTATAAAGATACATGCAACAACCTCATGATCTTCATTGGAAGGCAGCCTAGAGGATCCTTGAGTATATTCAGGGGGGCTAGGACCTACAACATTCACTATGCTGCAGACTTTGAGCTAGAGTTGGTTGGTTACACAGATTCAGATTGGGCAGGATATTCTATTGATCGGAAGTATACTTCCAGATATGTATTCATGTTTGGTGGTGGCCCTATTTGTTGGTCTAGCAAAAAGCAGGCTGCCATTGCATTATCTTTAGCAGAGGCCGAGTACCGAGGAGCGGTGAATGCTTGCATCCAAGCTGTTTGGATGCAAGGCATTTTTTCAGAGGTTGATTTTGGTAGTACTTTATCCAATGTCCTCTTTTTATACAATCAAAGTGATATTAAGATCTCCACAGATCCAATTACCAGGCAGAGGACTAAGCATGTAGAGATACACATGCACTATATCAGGGAATTGGTGCATGACAGGACCATCATTCTGCAATGCTTCCCTACTGATGAGCAGATTGCGGACATCTTCACCAAGATATTTTCAGAAAATAAGTTCACTTACTTCCGTTTACTATTGGGGGTGAGTTCATCAGGCTGATCAGACTACTTTTAGTGTTAATCTTGAGGGGGTGTTTTCCCACTGGGTTTTCCCTCTTTCCCTACTTAGATTTATTTTTTAGCATTGTTTGAGTTACATTATTGTAGAGGGTGACCTATGGCCTTTGTTGTCAGGGCCCTAGAATTTTATGCATTTTATTTTTCTCCTCCTGTGTATAGCTTAAGGGAGGGTGTTGGAGTCATTTACCCAACATGCACACTTATTTGGTCAATTTTGGCCTATTTACCCACTATCGGGTGATTCCATGAAGATGGGTAACACTTTTTGGCCAAATTTGGCGATGAAAACCTGATTTTTTACTCATGTGCTAGATAGAAGCCCTCAAAACGCATATATTCCATGTGAATTTCGACTTGCAGTAAAAAAACAAATTGTATAATATTATGTTGGCTTCATAGTGATATTTTTTTAAAAATATTCCGATGTTATTTAATGTGTAAATTTTTTCATTTAATGAACTGTGTGACCTTAAAAATTTGAAGAAGCTAATAAGTGGCTCGTGTCCACGTAGAGTAATTTAATCTTGCATTAATAATTTAAAAAAATTAAATATATGAGCATGATCTACATAAAATGCAGTGTGATGTGCATATTTTTTTGTTAATTTTTTTCGCATTATACAATTATTTATTATTTTTCGAAAGTGACCACATTTGATTTCAGCATCGTTTTAAACACATATTTGTCCACGTAAAGGAATTTTTTCTATTTTTTCAAAAATTGAAAAACCAAAGATACCCTTTTGAAGAGAACACATCGATATGTGATGTGTGCATTTTTAAGAATTTTTTGGCTGTGTATTTTTAACTCTGCGGATTTTTCTTTGAGCTGCTTCGAAGTTGCAGTGTGGTTTTCTAAGTATAAGTTTTAGAAGTAATTAAAAAATAAATATCATATGAATGCCAAAATGCGTGTATGATACCTCAATGGATAGAAGATTCGTTGGTGAATTTATCGGTATCAACTCCGCTCAGTTATGTACTAGAAATGGCAGGGTTTACACCTCTGCAAGGCACAGGAAATTTTCCATTTGCTTGAAAGTGGGCTAAGTCTGTTTTTTTAAGCCCTCGACCGAGGTATGAACCTCGTCCGAGGGTTTGTAAATCCCTCGACCGAGGGTTTAAAAAACCCTCGGTTGAGGTCCTATTAATACCTCGACCCAGGTATTAGCTCGGTCGAGGTCCTAGTCATGTAATTTTCTATTTAAAGACAAACGCGTAGGTGGTCATTACAACTTTTGAGAGTTGATGTCTGAAATAAAAAGAAGAGCCATTTATGTTTATTTGTAGAAATGGGTCTTGGAGTCATAGGAGTCATAGATATGATTGATAAAATCT
>LPNX010680849.1:560619-577440 GCA_001517045.1 Pseudotsuga menziesii | reverse complement strand
CGGTCGAGGGCTTGTTAGAACCTCGGTCGAGAAATTAATACCTCGGTTGAGGGATTGTTAGAACCTCGGTCGAGGTGCGTTTTTTTGCATTTGCCGAAATCCGCTTGCCAAAAAGTGTTACCCAGGTCCGTGGATTCACCCTATCCTAAGTTTAATTGACTTACTTGGCATCAAATGAGCACACTATGACATCAGCATGAGCACACCCACACCCTCCTTCAATCAAGGAGGCCAACTAAGCCTTCTCCTTCATTCAGGGAGGCTAACTGGGCTTCCTCCTTCAAGCAGGGAGCAATTCTGGGGTGATTTGAGTGTCAGAAATGCACCTAATTGCTAACTGATTGTCGTTTCACCTAACAATCAGTTAAGCTGAGTTGTGAAGGTGCCTCCATTCATTATTTGATTATTTATTATTATTATTTATGAACTAGAGACAACTGGGGCGCCTACAACCACTTCTGATGACATGTGTTACTTCAGTTAACTCCATCTGAGCTACTTGGAGTTATGGTTGTGCTACCTCCTTCAATTGGACATGCAGTTACATGTGATGAGTCACTTTCAGTTAGACTCAGTCATCTGTTGCATTTCGATTCAGTTAGAACTTAGTTTAAGAGTTAGTTATTGATTAGTTATGTGGTTAACTAAGTGTGCCGATTGTGGCTGACATTCAGTTAAGCTACAACCATTCATTCAATTCGAATGACCCCCTTAGAAATTTGAATTGTCTTGGAATTCATGTACTATGCATGACCATTGTATTGTACTATCATTCTTTTGTTGATTATATAGAGCTGCAACATTCTATTGTAGCACCATTATGCCATTTTCATGCTTAATTGTCTGAAATCTTCTGTGAGACTGTGTTTTAGTCCCTAGATTACTGTGACAGATTAAATATGAGAGTTTAGCAAAAAAAGAGCATATGATATTATCCTTGTCCATTATATAACATGGATTGATCCATTGTGTATGGCAAACAAATTAACTATAGGTATAGGAAAGCCATATCTGATTGAAGTTGTTAAAAATGCCCTTGAAATTGAGTCTCTTCCTAGGAAGAGTCCATTAATTGTTTTAGATCCTAAAGGGCAGTGAAGCACGACTCGTTGGTGACTTGCGAGCACTCGCGAGTGTGCCCGAGTCAACACCCAGGACGAGTAACTAGACCATACTCGTTGGAAAACTCGTGAAAGTCAGCTGACTCGTCAAAATATCCCAGACTCGTTGAGAATCGCCATATACTCGCTCAGACTCGTTGAGAATCGCCATATACTCGCTCGGACTCGACAACATTCGCCAAAATGAAGGAAAAGAGACCTTGCGGGTAAGTTACAGGGAAATTGGCAGAATCTCAACCAAAAAATTATATTTGTTCAATTCGTTGAAGAAATTGATATAGTTCGCTGAATAAGTTCATATGGATTCTGACATGGGTTTGCTGAAGAAAATTTTTGTGCGTTTCATATCCCGGCGACCTGTTAACCCTGAAATTTGCATAACTTTCCTTCTGCGCTGGTTGGCCCTTGCCTACATTTCCTCAGCTGCATGTATTTATTTCCCTCCCGACTGGACGAAGCCCTTGCAGCGTGAAACAGTTTCCTCTATGGCCCGTATTCTTTTCCAATTTTACCGTGGACAATGTTATCTTAAAGTTATCTTAAATTTTTTTTTTACAATGTAATAATAATATAAGTAAAGATTATATAGTATATTTTTCAAATTTTATTGAATATATATTGTTATTTGTTTACATAAAGATAACATCATTTTTAAAATATAAAGGTTATAAAGTAAAAACATGTTTATTATGTATTCATTTTTAAAATATAAAGGTTATAAAGTAAAAAACATTTTTATTATGTATTAATGATTCAAGTATATATTATGTTTTTCAAATTTTATTATATATATATATTACTTTTTGATATATACATAATAATCTTTATTATATATGTATTATATAAATATTATATATATTATGTGAATATATTTAAATATATGGATTGGAAATCCTATTAACTTTTTTTTTTCCTAAAATTAATATTTTTTCCTATTTGTCGAGTCTTTCCGAGTCTTCCTGAGTCAGTCTCGAGTCTTTCCCGAGTCAACGAGTCAAATGCCAGTCGAGTCTTTGCCGAGTCCGAGTCGTGCAACATTGCTAAAGGGGTTTCATCAGTCAACATATCTACAACAACAATTCCTTCTCCACTTCATATACCAATCAAAGAGATAGCTCATTTACAAGGGACCATGAGTGGGAGATACTTTGCAGGAGGAGGGGAGGGGTTAGTTTTTTTTAAAATGTTTTGTTTATCTATTTTGAAGATGTGTTTTTTTCTTCAATTTTAAAAAATGGTTAGTAAAAATGTTTTTATTTATTTATTTATTTTTTAAAATTGTTTTTTAATTATTTTTATTCGGGGGAAAGTTTTATATAGATATACTAAGAAAATTATAAATTACAATTTTAAACTATGATAAAATGATATAATAATGTTATTTTTTTAAAAAGCATGCTACTGATAGCGTTAGTTTAAAATTCAAGGCTTGATTTTAAGGTTTTTGTGAACAAAAATAAGGATTGTTTTGACCCATGTCTATATTTTTAACCAACAAAAAAAGGTGGTTCTACACCACTTTTTTATTATTGGTTGTTTTTTTGTGTTTTTGATGCAAAAATATAAGTTTTATTGCACCGAGAGGAGCTCTACAGCCCAGTATGGGGGAGATCTTGTAACGTTACGTAACGCTATTTTTATTAATAAAAAATAATTTTTTTAATTATAGGCCAAAATAAATGTCGGCCAAAAAAAAAACCTAATATGGGGGAGATGTTGTAATCTTACTACCTAATAAAACAATAAAAAAGTAAAAATTTAATTATCGGTAAAAAAATATGGGTGAGGAAAAAAACACAATATGGGGGAGATGTTGTAATGTTTTTACTTAACAAAATAATAAAAAATGTTGGCCTTGCATATGGTTTTAAAACCATAAACCATGTGCATTGTTTTAAAACCATGGTTTAAAACCATGTGCATAAAACTATGGTTTTAAAACCGTGTGCAAGGCCTTTTAAGCAACCCATCATTTTATTGTACATGGTTTAGGAGGGCCTTGCACATGGTTTTAAAACAATGCATGGTTTTAAAACCATGCACATGGTACGATAAAACTATGGTTTTAAAACCATGTGCAAGGCCTCCTAAACAACCCATAGTTTTATCGTATATGATTTAGGAGGGCCTTGCAAATGGTTTTAAGCCCATGTGCAAGGCCTCTTAAACAACCCATGGTTGTAGGAGGGCCTAATATGGGGGAGATGTTGTAATCTTACTACCTAACAAAACAATAAAGAAGTAAAAATTTAATTATTGGTAAAAAAATATGGGTGAGGAAAAAAACACAATATGGGGGAGATGTTGTAATGTTTTTACTTAACAAAATAATAAAAAATGTTGGCCTTGCATATGGTTTTAAAACCATAAACCATGTGCATTGTTTTAAAACCATGGTTTAAAACCATGTGCATAAAACTATGGTTTTAAAACCATGTGCAAGGTCTTCTAAGCAACCCATCGTTTTATTGTACATGGTTTAGGAGGGCCTTGCACATGGTTTTAAAACCATATGCAAGGCATCCTAAACAACCCATAGTTTTATCGTATATGATTTAGGAGGGCCTTGCAAATGGTTTTAAGACCATGTGCAAGGCCTCCTAAACAACCCATAGTTTTATCGTATATGATTTAGGAGGGCCTTGCATATGGTTTTAAAACCATGTATGGGGAAATGTTGTAATGTTAGTTCATAACAAAATAAAAAATAATAATAAATATTATATGTGGGCCATAAATAATATTAAATATTATATGTGGACCTTAAATAAAAAAATGTGTCTTTTGGTTTGAATCAAATCAATGGATATCTACGAAGATATTTGATCCCTCTTGGCCCTTGATAGAGCCTAGGATTTGGATCTACGTTGGTGGGTAGAGTTCTCATTTTCATTATGAAGGTATAGTCAAGTTGTATAACTTGTTTATGTTGATGTGTGTCCATTCTATTTAGAATCAAAATGAACCAACAACACATGCATACATTAGTTTGTTGTGTGAAACTAATGTTGATGGAGATATAGGGATATAGGAGACATGTCATTTACTTCTACAACTTCCTCTATCAAAATGTAGTTGTCGATTTGTGGTTCTAAAGGTTCGTATGAAGCTTTTCCAACAAGTGCAATTTAATATTTATAACATCGAAAATGATAATTCTCTTATTGATGCATCTACCAAGAGACATATGTAGATGGAGAACCTTGCATTGATAGATGTTGCAATATCATAGTGGTATGAAAAAATTCGACACGGGGATAAGAGGTTATAATGAACAAATACGACTATTGTATGTGTGCTTCCTCGATTTAACTTTGTTCTTGATCGAAAAGATGGCAAGTTTGTAGAATTTGTTAGTATGAGTCAGTATTGTACAAGACCAGTATCGTACAAGAAGTTTTGGGAGTTCCATGGAGATATAAGGCAGAGAAATGATAAGATATTACAAAATGGGGAAAAATTTCGATATAAACAGTGGAATGTTGATCGTAATACATTTCCTCCAGTTAATCTAGATGAATCTAACGAAGAAGAAGAAGAAATTCCAAATCCACACAAAGATTCTAGGGACCATCGGTGGGAGATAACTTTTTGGAATTTATAATAATAAAGTTATAAATTACAATGAATTTAAGGTAATTGGACATAGAGATCATGATGTTATACGTAGTTGGAGCTCTAATTTTGTGGATGCAAACACTTCTACTCATACAATTCATTTCATATATTAGAAATGGAAGTTGAATTCCATTCTTACTAATGAGCATGCAAAGTTTGCTTCATTTTAGAGTTTGGGAGTTTAGAAAAAAAAAGAGCATATGATATTATCCTTTTCTATTATATAACATGGATTGATCCATTGTGTATGGTACTCGAAGGAACTATAGGTACGTGAAAACCATATTTGATTGGAGTTGTTAAAAATTCCCTTGAAACGGGGTCTCTAATGTTTAATGATGAAACCCCTTTAGGATCTAAAACAATACCTTCTCCACTTCATATACCAATCAAAGAGATAACTCATTTACAAGGGACCATGAGTGGGAGATACTTTGCGGGGATGGAAGGGGTTAAGTTTATTTATTTATTTTATTTTATTTTAAATGATTTGTTTAATTTTTTAGAATATATATTTTTTCGATTTTAAAAAATGGTTATTAAACTTGTTTTTAAAAATATTTTAAAAATGTTTTTTTTGGGGGGCAAGTTTTATATATTTATACTAAGAGATATAAAATTTACAATTTTAAATTATGATAAAATGGTGTAATAATTCCATATTTTGAAGACACATGCTACTAGTAGCACTAGTTTTCAATTTAGGGCTTGATTTTAAGGTTTTGTAAACAAAAATAAGGATTTTTTGGTCCATGCCTATATTTTTATCCAGAAAAAAAAATGGTGCTACCGGTAGCACCACTTTTTTATTTTGGGTTTTTTTTGGTGTTTTTATGAAATAATATGAGTTTTTGTGGCTAGAGTTCTCATTTTGAGTACAACATTCTCGTCAAGTTATATAACTTGTTTATGTTGATGTGTCTCCATTCTATTTAGAATCAAAATAAACCAACGACACGTGCATACATGATATTGATATGTGAAACCATTGTTGATAGAGACATAGGGATATAGGAGACATGTCATTTACTTCCACATCTTCCTCTTTCAAAATGTAGTTGTCGATTTGTGGTTCTAAATGTTGGTGTGAAGCTTTTCAAACAAGTGCAATCACTACAACAAAAACTGGATTTAGCATTGGATTTAACTCCGAATTTTAGTGTAACTTTTTCTCAATTTTGGTGAACAATTCGGCGCCAAACCTTGTGCTATTGTACAATTCCATAAAACACCGTCTATTGCATCTTTTTTCCCGTCCTTTTTAACATCCATTTTTGTGTCCATTTTTGTGCCCATTTTTTTGCATCTTTTGTTACGCCATTATTTCCGCCCAATTTTGCATCTTGTATTGCATCCTTTGTTACATCCTTGTTTGCACCTAGTTTGACGCTCAATTTTGCATCCAATGTTGCATCTTATTTTGCTCCTAGTTTTTCATCGCGTTTTGCACTCGATTTTGCACCATGTTTTGCATCAAATTATGTGTTCAATTCTGCATCTAGTATTACATCTAGGTTTGCATCCAATTTTGGGCCCAATATTGCGTCTAGTTTTGCATCCAATTTTACTTATAATGTTGCATCCCCTTTTGCATCTAATTTGCATCTTGTTGAACATATTTTTTTGTATCCATGTTTGTGCCTAATGTTTCATCTCGTTTTACATCGTATTTTGCATCTAAGTTTAGACCTAGTGTTGCATCTTGGTTGATGTATTTTTTTGCATCTATGTTTGAGCCCAGTGTTGTGCCTAGATTTGCACCCATGTTTGTATCTAATATTGCATCCAGTTTTGTGTCCAATGTTGTATCCCATCTTGCATTCAATATTATGTCTAGTTTTACATCCAATGTTTCGTCCCATCCTGCATCCAATACTGTGTCTCGTTTTAAATTTTTGTTTACGCCAAGTGTTGCTTCAAGTTTTGCACATGGTGTTACGCCTAGTTTTATGTCCATTGATACACCATATTTTGTGCTCAATTTAATGTCCAATTTTACATTTAGTTAGGAGTCCACTTTTGCATCTACTGTTGCATCTAGTTTTGGGCCTAGTATTGCATCTAGTTTTGAGTTATTAATTGTCTCTAGTGTTGAGTCTCTTTTTGCATCCAATTTTGCATTTAGTGTGACATCTATTTTTGTGTCCACATTTGCGTCTGACATAAGTTCCACTTTTGCATCTACTTTTGTGTTTGGTGTGACGTCTACTTTTACATCATGTTTTGCATTTAGTGTTGCGTCTAATATTGAATCTATCTTGCACTACTACATTTTTTACCTTTAGAAATACATTGCAATATCATTAGGGCATGGAGGAATCGAACCACCAACCTTCTGTTTATCAGGCAGGCGCTCTTCCATTGAGCTAGAACCCTTTAAGAATCGAGAAGACGAGCAATATTAATACATTAGATTTCATCATTTGTAATTCTAATAAAAGCTAAAAAGATCCAAAGATAGTCATGCTTAAAATCCAATTTATTTTTCCAAACACATTAATAAGCACACAAATCTATCGTGATCAAGCAACAAAATATCCTAAAAAATTACGCAGTTTATTAAAATGCTCCACAAAAGGGTCTTAGAGAACAAGATAATGTATTAATGGATACCTAATAACCTAAACTTGAGAAGGACAAAGAGTAAGGGAAGTGTTTAAGAAATAGTTGTAGGATCCAATTGAGGATGCGTGTGTTGCTACATAAATGTTGTTATTCATTGATGATGTGATTTTGTTCAGCAATGGGATGGTAAGAGAAGCACTCATGAATGGTCACTAAAGGAAGATGCCTACTATGTGCATCATATACGATCTAATGAAGATTTTAACAATGAACACCAACAAAGAGGATTTATATTATGTGCATTATTTATAATCTAAAAATTAGTAAAATGTCAACAAGCAAAAGCATCATACTGGTTTCCACAATTGATAAGGCCACAAGGAGGTAGATGAGGTTGAGGGGTTTCCCATCTTACTTACGATTGTTCCATTAGGTATACTGGGTCTACACCTTAATTTAGCATCATACTTTAATTTCAAAGGTAGAGGAGGTCGGAAATTACTTGCTGATATGGTCAATGAATATGTTTGCTTATTTTCACTTTTGGGAATTAAATGAATGTTGAAAGCAAGGAAGAAGTTATCAATCAAGTCCACTACCTCGTTTCTATAAGCTTTCAATATTGGCTGCTTGGTCTGGCACAAATTTCTAACTTGTTGGACAACTAATTGTTTACATAGAAAAAACCATGAAACCCATTTTCTTCCTATTCATAAGAATAAATAAAAAAGATGACATACATCTTCTCAAGTTATTAACTAGCATACCCCCAAAGCGGGGGAAATGAAACAACGAAAAGAATTTCAGAATGTCTAAAATGAGCAAAAGTTATGTGTATGTAGATAATGTAAGTTTATGTGTTAAAAGAAAGTATAATGAATCTATGAAAATTATAGTGCAAATACTAATATGCAATAAATAGAAACTAATGTAATCTATGGCAAGTGAAATGAAATGTCCATTAATTTTGTCATTAGAGAAATTTTACATATGTAATATAATTATTGTTATCAAGTTTGACTATAATCATATTGGCAAGAAACGTATTTTAATTTGGTACGGGGAGTGTAGAGATTGAGGGATGCAATTTTAAGTGTGAAAGGAATAGAGAATGAAGGCACGCTTCTTCTTTTTTGTGAGGTGTGACAATTGAAGTGTATTTCATCTTTGCATAGCGGTTGAAGGAGAATAACCTTACCTTACCCTCTTAGTTGCTCTCTTCATCTCCTTTAAATAAGCTTTGCATAAAAATTACCAATTGAATAACCTTAAATTACGAAAGAATTACCAATCATGCCATTAAAATGAAACACCCAAAAAGAACGAATAATCAACAAAAGTTTATGAATTAATGTGTCTGGGGACTGAATTAATTTATATATCTTAGTACCTTTTGGAACTTTGGCTAGCTGGAGAAACAAGGTGGCTTGTCACATTTGTTGATGTGAATTGCTCGGTATGGCATGAAAGCTGGCCATTTTCTGCATTGACTTTTGGATTTATTCTGGATGGTAAAAGGACTCGAAGTTGTTGGATGTTTGAGCCTTGAGGTGAACTTAAGTTGCAGGTCTGGTGACTGAATAATTGGAATGAGGTTCAATTTTCGTTCATGTTTTTGGAAGGCAGCATGGTTTCTCATTTCCTTCAAAGCTATACTTGAAAGGAAAAATTTTGTTTTTTCTTCAGTCATCTGGCATAGGAACTCCATTACATGATTGATTCATTGTTCCAACAATTGTTGAAGCTTTCCATGCTAGTTATGGCTTAAGTTCTTAGGCTTACGGTATTCAGACAACTTTTGAAAATTGAAAGTTGTAATACCCTCTTATTAGAAACCTTGATAGGAACATAATTATAATATACATTGAAAGTAGAATCTTCAGTCCAGGGGGAGTTCGTCACTGTGTTGAAACATGTTGAAGTTAGTGATTCCAGTTATGGCTTCTAATACACATGCTTTTGATACAGTTCTGAAATCCTCAATACCTTTCCGCTGGAGGCCTTAACTGGATCTAAAACAAAAAATCAAGGCCTTAACTGGATCTAAAACAAAAAATCAAAGAGCCAAATATTTTTTGTGACTTAACTTCATTTGATCTTAAGATAAAATGATGAATTCCATTATACTTGGGTTATATAGGTGGAAGTTGTGTTATTGATTTTGCCCTAATGCCTTATCGGTATTGAGCATATATTTGATGTTGAGAAATTGTTTCTAAAAGAGGTCAACATATCTATAGCCATGATGTCAAATTCAAGGAATTCTATTACACCTCTATATGTATTGTTTGATCCGCGTGTTATCATATAAGTAGTTGAACATGGATGTACTTAACAATTTAGCTATGAAACTGCAGACAGAGACAGTGGTGCTCAAAGTTGTCACCACGTTTTTCCAGCTGTCCGCCTGTCACTTCAAGAATGAATAGAACTGCATTCTAAGTTGTTGAAGGTGTAGAGTTTTCACCATTGGAAATTGTTCATTATACAAATGGTCTCTCATAGGCAGAATGGTACTGTATACATAAAATTTTGGTCTTGTTTTTGCATCAAGGGTGATCTAAGCAAGACTATTATATGCAATATCATATTTAATGCATGTAAGGTTCTAAGGCAGGGGGCAACAGTGATATGTGGCTTAGGCAGGTGAGGTTTCGCTCCTCCTCTTCAAAGAAAGGCTGTTTGAGCGCGCTTCTGCCTCACTTTAAGGATTGGTGTTTGGGGAGACCACCCCTCCCAAGAGATGTTGGCGTTGTCAATAAATTGCAAGCAACGAAGAAGTAGAAGCAAGAGTAAGTTCCTCAGCCCCTCTCTCTCCTAAAGGTGAGGATGAAAATGAAAAGTGAAAAGCAACAGCTGGAAGATTAAACGTTGGAAATGACACAACTAGCATTGAATTCTCCTCTGTTCCTACTGCCACATATATTAATTAATGAATATCATCCATCTCAGTGTTAAATACCTCCTATGTCATGTCCTTCTTTAATGCTGGTATGTTTGTGGCGTATAGACTATGCATTTTACAAATGCAATGCAATGGAAATCTCGCAGCAGTGACCCTGACCTCACACAAAGAAGGAAATTCATGGAAAGAGAAGTTCAGGTTTTAAACTATATCATGAACACAATCTTTTTAGCTTTTCCATACCAGTATAAATCCATGATAAATAAAAAAAATCTTCTGCATAGAGAACTTGTTTTTTATAATTCCAAATCAAAATTATTTGAGCAAACAGAGATTGTTTTTATTATTTTACTAAATCTGTGAGTTCTTACCTAATTGAAATTTTGTTTCAAGAAGAAGATAGGGGATTTATATTTTAATTTTTTCAAAACCTAATTGAAATTTTGTTTCCAAAAAAAGACATGATTTATATTTTAAAATTTTCAAGGATAATAATAAATGAGAGTTAAAAGCTTAAAGTATAATTGATGGTATTTGGATCTCTTTTATTTTATAAATGTATTTTTATGAGTGAAAAAGACTGAACAGAACGAAGTTATGATGGGGATACTAGGGCTATCAATCAGCGTTGTTCTTTTCAAGTAGAACATGAAAACCACCTTTCATGCACACAGTCAAGCTGTGAATGAGCTTTGTATTTCCCATAGCCAAATATTCAACCAGGTGCTGCAATCTGAACATAGAAACCACAGTTTCCGCAACATATTTCATCTGAATAAACGCCATATCTTTGGAGGCAATTGTGAGAGATGCACACAATTTTGTTATGAGATGAATGGTTCATAAACTGATGTTGCACACAAAACACATAACCAAGGCACTCAAAGTGCATAAATGCATATACGAAATAGGTGAGGTGAATTTGTGCCTTAGACAGAGATAAATTAAAATAAGTACACTAGCTAGCCATGACACTACAATTGTGCTTAACCAACAAGCAACTGATAGATTCAAGGAGCTAAATACCAATCATAATTGGTCCAAATCAAATCAAATGTTACCTAAGAAACTAATTACGTCATACTAAGTGACAATTGAGAGATTTCCTTAGGTCTCCTTGCATGCAGTGATGTTACTTGTTGGTGTAAGGGTTTGGAAGGTGAAAGAGACAAAATTCCTTTGCTGCTACAAAAATGTTAAAAATAATACTGTCCAAATTCTACTCTGTACTCCTGCTTATATAGAATCTTAAACCCGTCTTAGCTGATTAATTCACCTTAACTGCTTGTGGAAAATGGAGAGAAAGTATCCCAAAGTGGCCATCCTTTGCATGTCTACCAACTGGACTGACTCAGTGCTTTGGATAAATTTCATTGCTTTTAGGAAAGAAATATCTTTGTTGTTTTCCTAAAAGCTTCCACTTCTTGCCAAAGTCAATCCTCCAGCAATTGTTTGTATGAAATCACACTAGTAACAAAGTTATGTCTGGCTAAATATATCTGACTATCACTTCAAATAACATAAAAGGAATTATTATCATTATCTCATATGTCAGCTGGCTATAGCATATAGTCAAATGGGAAATATTTGCTGTTTTCTTCATAAGAATTGTTCTCTTCAATGATTGACCCCACCTCCTTGTCTGTTGTTTCTTAACATTAGTCCTCTAGTAGACGTTTTCTATTGGAAAGATATACCAAAAGGATATTGTATGTAGTCTCTTCTGGCATTAGATTAACCACCACATGCTGCAAGGCATACCATCTACTACAGGTATCCTACAAAGTAGAGTATACACTTTTGTTTAGGCCTTATTCCCAGAATGATACCATTGCTTTTGCTGTTGCTTTATTCCCTAATTTGCTGACTGCTGACTGTGTGGTTTTTCTTGCTTAACATACTTAATTAAAGGCACAAACCAATCATTATATGAGGTCTATTACCCCCATTTTGTATGGGTGTCTGTGTGTGATCTTAATCATAGTCTTCAGGAGGTAAGTTTTCCATGATGATGTTGATTAGAAGAAAAAACATGGATGTTGAGCGCATAAGAGGCTTTGTTTTTTCAGTTTTGGGCACTGTAACATCCCTAAAAGGTCAAAATCTATGCAAATATCAGAAAAGAGAAGCATAAATACAATTTTCATGAGTTTTTGAGCTGGTTAGCGTAAAACCAACACATTCTAAACTTCGAAATCGAACTGATATTGAATCACAGACGCCTAGCCCTGGGACTGCCTAATGTTATGGATTTCTTCTTTCAGGCTTTTTATTATAAAATCCCTAGATTAGGAAGCAACTCGAACCTAACCCAATAATTTCCAAATTGCAGTGACAACAGAGATTTGTCAGAAGTTATTTTGTGCTTGTTTGAATACTTTGGCTGTCAAAATATAAGAAAAACAACAGCTGGAAGATTAAACGTTGGAAAGGACGCAACTAGCATTGAATCCTCCTATGTGCCTGCTGCCTCCTATATTAATTAATGAATATCATCCATCTCAGCGTTAAATACCTCTTATGTCATGTCTTTATTTAATGTTGGTCTTCTGAATTGCAGCAACAACAGAGATTTGCCATAAGTTATTTTGTGCTTGTTTGAATACTTTAGCTGTCAAAATATAAAAAAGCAACAGCTGGATGATTAAACGTAAGAAACTAAAGATGAGGCACGTAGTTATAAAATACTAAAGGGTTGGGTAGGTTTCCCCAGAAGAAGAAACTAAATATGAAAGTATGGAATAATCAAATCCTAAAGGTGAGGAATGCCAGTTCTAAATAAGATAAAATGAAAGTCTCGGTGCTTTATAAGATAAAACTAAAAGTTATATGGGTTTCCCAATAAGTGTTTCTGGTGGATTCAATATGACCCGACACATTTGATAGATCAAATATTGGTTGATAAGTAGAGTCATTGGATTTACATCTGGGTGAAAGAACTCATAGTTGTGTATATGCAAATATTAGATTTAATGCATGTAAGGTTCTAAGGCAGGGGGCAACAGTGATAGGCGGCTTAGGTAGGTGAGGCTTCACTCCTCCTCTTCAAAGAAAGGCTATTTGAGTGTGCTTCCGCCTCACTTTAAGGATTAGTGTTTGGGTGTAATGTCCCGGTTTTGACCCCATTGCATTAGATGTACACGATGTATATATTAAATGATCAGGGTGCGGAGCTAAAGGCCAAGGCCCCACCATTGATCGGTTATGTTATGTTTTGGATTTAAATTTGTCACCGATTGTATATCGGGGCATGCGGCATATATTATGTTGGTCATCATGTAAATATGCATCTATAATTAATTAAATGAACCTGACCAGCTACGATCGCGGCAACTAAAATGAGAAAGGGGCATGATTTTCACAAGGATAAGGGTGTGGGGGAAATTAGTCAAACCTTGGCCAATGAGAGAAAAATACCCATGTGTCTTCTTTTCCTTGCTTTACCCAACCACTTTCATTGAAGAAATGTTGCTGGTGGTTGAGGCAATTATGATCTTTGGGAGTGGGGTGGCAGGACTGTCAGTCCTCACCCACACGCACACTCTACCCACGATTTTGTTGTTCATCCCCTCACGCAGACACTTCTTCCTCTCCACGAGTTGCTAAACACCGAGGCACCGCAATTTCGCGTCCTCCCGGTAGCTGTTCACCTTCACGCACTTCCAATTGTCTGCTCATGGTTTTCACGTAGAGGAATTTTCCTGGTTTCACCCACGCTGTTTTTTCCTCCATGGATTTGAGAATGGTGTGGCTTCGTCCTTTACTCACGAGCTGAATTGTGGGTTTGGCATTGTGATTGTTCATGCACCAGTGGGGAGACTGTAAAATTCGTCCCCAGTATGGTCTGCGTATGTTTTCCCCAGCAGTTTCGGTTGTGCAAAACGGGCATTTGTTCCCCCACGTCGTGAGCTGTGTTCGTTGTTACGTTTGGGGACTACTGTAGATGGTTTGAAGTCGTTTTTCTTGTTTAAGCTGTGACAGCTAAATTAATTGCCTGAGTGCAGTGGTTGGTCCTCGGACTGTGAGAGGAGCAGGGATGTTGGCTTAGATTTGCTTGATAAACCTGGTGGCTGGAAACCAAACAGACAGAGCTAGAGGGCTAGCCTTCTTCCCCATCACCCCTAAATAGCACTGGAAGGGAATGCAGGGCCTGAGGGACTGTGTAGCAGAGAAGGGACTGATTCCTTGTGTTGGGTGTGTTTGGGTGTCTTAGAGGTCAGGTTAGTTCTGGTGTAGGTGTTCTTGGCTCTGTAATGAGCTCACCAGCTTAGCAATTTTCCTTCTCCAGCTCCTTAATGGCCTAATAAACCTAACTCTGTTGGCTTGGCTGTGTGTTTTGGGTATCATTGGCTACGTGTAAGCCTGTTGTTCCCTTATTCCTTGGAGAATCATGCCCAGCTCGAGGGTGGCAGCGTTGCTGAGAGATTAAGGAGCACATTGGCCTATGGTTGGGTGGAACGTTGCAGCGACGTAGCTGGTTGCGGAACGAATTCATCTTAAGATAAGTAATTTTGTCTATTTTTACTTCTGCAACTATATTTGCTGTTAATGAAACTAATGAACATGTCGAATGCTTGTAGATATGTATGTGGTTTCCGCTGTGTATGACAAATGAATGGAATTTGTGCATGTTTCACTGTAATGCATTTCCCTGCAGCATTCTGTTTATGCAATTTTTATCATGTACGTGTTCATGGGGCTCTTAGCCCGTTGTGATTAAAGTTTGGGTCTCGTCCTCTACGCTGGTCGGAGGCATGGGGACATGACAGTGTGGTATCAGAGCTCATGTTGCAACATGGGCCTGCATGAGCCTTGAAGGATTGCAGTGACAGAGGCAGCGTTTCTTCTACCCAGCAGCAAGCAGTGGAAGATTGTAAAAATTCAAAATTTTTGTTGAAGTGTTGAACAGTCGGGCCATTAGCAGAACTGACTTCCGCCGTTGCGGAAGGGTTAGTAGTTTCCCGTCCGCCGTTGCGGAAATCCAAACCGTGAAGTCTTCCGACGGGGAAGAATTCAGAAAATGGTCTAAGTGTTGGAGCAGTTGGAAGAGCCAGCGAAAAAACTTCCGCCGTTGCAGAAGAGTTCGCGAAGTGAACTTCCGCCAATCAGAAGAGTTGGCGAAGTGAACTTTCGCCGTTGCAGAAGCATTCGCGAAGTGGACTTCCGCCGTTGCGGAAGAGTTCGCGAAGTGGACTTCCGATATAGCGGAAGAGTTAGTGGTTTCCCGTCTGCCATTGCGGAAGAGTTAGAGGAAGCCTGCTGACGAAGCACAGTTATAAAGAAAATCGTGGGAATTTTCTAAGTGTTTTGACGTCCGTCGGAAGAGAAATTGTTCGTGTGTCCGCCGTTGCGGAAGCCAAAAAATCTAAGGCTACCGACGTCGATTGGGAGAAGTTAAGGTTTGGCGAGCCGCCATTGCGGAAGCCAAAGTCATTTGGCTTCCGATGTCAGAAGTCCGCCGGCACCAAAAAGTTAAAAATTTCTCCAAGTAAAGAGCGGCCGTCGGAAGGAGTTGGCCTTTGGAGTGCCGCCGTTGCGGAAGCCAAAGTCATTTGGCTTCCGATGTGCAAAGACCGCCGATGCCCGAAGTGGAAATTTTCTAAGTAAATAGCCGCCAGTCGAAAGAGAAATCGTTTTGTGAGCCGCCGTTGCGGAAGCAAAAGCAATAAGTCCTCCGATCGCCGACACGTCAAAAATTTAGTTCACCAATTGGAAGAAGTTATTGTCTGGAGTGCCGCCGTTGCGGAAGCCAAAGTCATTTGGCTTCCGATGTAAAAGGATTACCGATGCCGATCAAGTCAGTTCGCCGATTGGAAGGAAGAATGCTTCCGAGAGCCACCATTGCGGAAGAGGAAGTGATTGAGCGTCCGCCGTTGCGGAAGCCAAAGCGCTAAGACTTCCGATGTGGAAAGACATCCGACAGCCGATGAGAAGGAAAGGAAAATTCTGAGTTTTTCCATGGGATTTCTCAGCAGATTTCGACTGTTTTTAGAGGGATTTTTCAGCTGTTTTTCAGTGAAATTTCAGGGCTAAAAAGGAGAAAAGAGGCAGCGATCTTATGCGCCAGATTGTGCAAAAATCAATAATTTACAAAAAAAAAAAAATGAGGGCGCTGCCCTCGACCCACCCTGCAAAGCCACAAGGGGGCAAGCCCCCTTGACCCCTGTTGCCCCCCTCAAATAGATGCTCTTTGATGAAGAAAATCTTGTGTTTGGGCAATTTGTAATTTTATAATTATTCCAGGAGAAGGTAAGTAATGTTGGTTTGTATCAAGGTTATGCATCTAACATTGTGTTATTAACACATTTGCAGAATCATAGTCACCTTCCAGGGCAGTATTCCAGGTAGTGCAGTTTGACAAGTAAGTGGTGGTCCAGTATGAGAACGCATGATGGGTATGATGCTCGAGATTCTTACGAGCGAGCAGAAGATGCCATGGGAGAAAATGTACGTAATAGAAATGATGACATTGAGTCTAATGGAAGGAGATTCCGAGAGACACCGTCAGATGTTGCAGCCACTATGAGAAGCTTAATTAAAGCCTAGGAGGAGCAGCATCAGTTGAATGCTGCTATGCTGCAGAGTTTGACATACTTGCAAAGGAAGATAGAC
>LPNX010680849.1:506294-560333 GCA_001517045.1 Pseudotsuga menziesii | reverse complement strand
CAAGCAAGTGAAGAGGATCAGTGAAAGGAGGCTTAAGTGGAAACAGTTCAAGAAGTATTTTAAGCAGAAATACCTCTCTGACAGGTATTATGATGACAAAATTAAGGAGTTCCATGAGCTGAGATTGGGACAGCAGACCATGGAAGAGTATCTACAACAACAATTCCTTCTTCACTTCATATACCAATCAAATAGGTAACTCATTTACAAGGATCACATTTAATTACCTTCCAAGAAGAGATAAAACATGTAAAAAATATATTAATAGTTGAAATTAGTTTTATTGGAAGAAATCAGTTAATAAAAATTGACTCAATACTTTGAAAAGCTTTCCCCAAAAATGATAATATTCCTTTTGGTGGGAGGTGTAAAATTAGGAAAGCCACATGATCATAAGGATGGATTGAACCTCATAGTGAAAGAAGAATGAATGAGGAAGAATTGTAGTCCTATAATTGTCAAGCAATCATGGTGAAATTATTCAGACAAGAGGAAAACATTTGACATCATAACCATAACTTAATAATCATTAACCTGTATGAAATACAATGGTGATACAATAGAGAGAATTTGAATCCTCTAGGAGTGTTTTGATTCTCATGACTTGGATTGACTCCAGACATCACTAACCGTGGAAAAATCACCACTAGAGGCTTACTAGTGTAGCTTCAGTCAATTGAAACACCTCACAATCAATTAAATAACCAAGGTACGTGAGAAAAGGTGGCCATCTCATCAAATCATGCAAAGTGGTGCATCAAGTGGTAGTTGGGCCCCATATAACTTCTTGATGGAATTAATGAAGTGGAAACATATTCCTAAGCTAGCAAACTGACATTTAGCCTATGGTGGACAAGGGAGGATTAAAATAATCCTAACACCCCCCTTAATCCAAACTTGGACAACCCAGGCCTTGGAAACTGAGACCAAAGTTCACCCATACAATCTAATGCAAAAAAATAATTGCTCAATAAATCGATGAAATGGGAAAATTTTCATGGGACACCCCCCCCCCCCACAAAAAAAAAATGAACAGCAAACCAAGAACTAAAAAATATTAAATCAAACATTCACACCAAGAAGAGACCTACGATAAAAAAAATCTATTTTTAGTGAAATATTTTGTGAATATGTCTGCAACCTACTCCTCTCTATGGAAGTGATGCAGAATGATGGCCTTACTATGCACTAGTGATCGAATGTAGTGCATATGTACTTCTATGTGTTTGGTCCCCTGCTTATGTACTAGATCAATGGAAATTTTAATTACACTTTGATTATCATAGAAAATGATTGTTGAAGGAGAAGTGAGAATGCCAAACTCTATCAGGATACCATGTAGCCAAACTTCCTGAATAGATGCATTTACACCTCCTCGATACTCTACTTCAACTGAAGACTGGGAAAGAGCTGCTTACTTCTTGCTTGACCAACAGATTGGTCCAGATCCCAACATGAACACAAATCCTGAAGTAGATTTTCTGTCAGTACTGTTTCCAACCTAGTATGAATCAGTAAAACCAACTAGATATAGTTGAGCACCAGAACAATAGTGAATCCCAAACTCTCTAGTACCCTGCACATAATGCAAGATGCACTTTGCTTCCTTCCAATGTAGCTCATGTGGCTCCTATGTGAACCTAGCAATAGCACTCACATCATATGACAAGTCTAGTCTCGAATGAGTCAAGTACAATAAGCTACCAATCAACTATATATAGATATTACTATCAACTAAGGGTGTAGAACCACCTTCTTCCAATTTGATTCCATATAAGAAGGGGAAGGACGATGCTTTGCAATCAGTCATATGGAACCTCTTGAGAAAATCACCTACGTATATGGACTGCGTAATCATGATCCTTGAATATTTTTTATTCACTTCAAGGCCAATAAACTTCCTTAGCAACCCTAGATCTGTCATGGAGATTTCCTTGCTTAAGGCTGACTTGATGCCCCTCAATCCAGCAGTTGAACTACCAGTAATGAGCAATTCATCCCCATACAATAGAATAATTAGTAAGCAACCTCCCTTCTGCTACATGAATAAATTGTAGTCATACTTGCACGTTTCAAACTTTTGTGATAGTAATAAGAAACCCATCTTAGCATACCATGCTCTTGGGGCTTGCTTGAGCCCATACAGATATTTCCTTAGTTTGAAAACCAAGGAGGAATATTCAATGTACCCCTCATGTTATCTCATGTTGATCTCTTCTTCCAAGTCACCATGGAGGAAGGCACTATTCACATCCATGTGATGTACCTCTCATTTGTTAGAAATTGCAATGGAAAAAACCGCCCTTATGTAATCCATTCTTGCAACAAGGGAAAATATTTCATTGTAGTCCAACCCATGAACTTGCGAATACCCCTTTGCAACTAATTGAGCCTTGTACTTGGTAGTAGATGCATCTGCTTCTAGTTTGGTTTTGTAGATCCATTTGCATTAGACAAGCTTTCTCCCTTAAGGTAAGGAGACAAGCTCCCATGTATTGTTGTTTTGTAGTGAATCATATTCATCATCCATGGCTACCTTCCACCTTGGATCATGGAAAGCCTATTTGTAGGACTGTGGATCATACCCCATCATCATGTATCACCTCTATGAGAGAAGTGGATCTGTATGACAAAGCAAAAGGATCTCATCCTGAAATTGAGATATGGTTCTCCTTCTGTCAGATTGATCCCTAACATTGTTCCCAACAACTTCAATGAGTTTTTGAGCCCAATTAAGCCTTGGATTGGGAGCATGAGAGTTGGAACTAGATCTAGATATTCTTGATCTTCATTCTCAAAATTAAATATTTGGTTCCTCTTAGTACTTGTATTCAGACTCTAAATCTGAAACATCAGTATAAACATCATCATATGAAAATGGAATAGATTGAGAATTTATACCTTCCTCTTCACCTGGTTGTAGATCATGCAATGAATCTTCATTGAATTGTACACTCTGCTCTATGAATCATCTTATGGTTGCAATCTCCATCAAATTGTAAGATTTTTCATCATCTGCATATTTTAGCATAATGCATTCACTAATTTGAGGTTGGAAGGCTTTCCTCTTGTCAAATGGAATTATGGCCCATGCTTTGAATCCCAAAACCCTCATATGTGAGACATTAGGCACATGTCCCATGAGTGATTTGAATGGAGTGACCCCAACCACTGAATTGTGAGGTACGATTTTATGTATGTATGAAGCACAGTTCACTTCATAAGCCCAAAAATATGGTGGAATATCTCTTACTTCAAGAAGGCAGGTATCCATCTCTTTCAATGATCAATTCTTCCTCCCAGCTACACCATTATGTTGTGGTGTATATGGAATTGAATGTTGCATCTAAATACCTTCTCAAGAACACCACTGCTGAAACTCTCTTTTGATGTACTCACCTCCATTGTTTGATCTTCTTCCCAAGAGTGTTCTCAACTAAGGCTTTGAAAACTTTGAAGGTTTCAAACAACTCAAAATTCTACTTAAAAATTAGATCCAACAATACCTAAAGTAGTCATCTACGAAGGTCAAGAAGTATCTAGAACCACTCATAGATGTTGTAGGCATTGGTCCAGAGACATCAATATGCATCAAATCAAGTGTAGAGGAAACTCTTCTTGCCTTCCCAACCTCATACCTTCTCTTTGGATGCTTACCTACCAAGCAACCATTGTAGACACCTTGAGAGACTTGATGAGAGGCAATCCCTCTACCATCTCTTCATTGTGTAGCTGCTGGAGGTATTTGAAATTTAGAAGGTCAAATTTCTCATGCTAGATTTTTCTTGTTTCATTAACATGAGTCAATATGTAAATTTGGTGTGAGTATGGAAAAAAATGTGAGAAATCATATTCCTTGAAGGCATGGTTTGCAACTCCTTTCACTATCAACTTCCCAGTAGAGATATTTGAGATCTCAACTGTATCAAGTTCAAATATAACTCACTTTGGTGAAGCTGTATGGGTCATCTGATATACAAACAACATAGTTGTTACTAAGTAAGGCACATATAGGACATTATTGAACACTCCATGTTCAAATTGAACTAAACCCTTCCCAACATATGGGATTTGAGAGTAAGCTCCCATGTGTATGCTAGGATCACTAATGAGATATAGAGAATAAAATGGATCTTTGTAGGAAACAATATGGTTGGAGGCTCTTGAACCAATGAGGAAGGATTTTGGTTGTGAGAACCTTCAATGTTGGAATATAATATATTCCTTGGAAGGTAATAATGTCTTTGTACTATGTCGGAAGTTGTCTACAATCTTATGTAAAAGAGTAATACAATTAACCCATAGTTATATGGTGGTGTATTTACTTGTGTAGAGTATTTGTCCATGGTATTGTATTAAGAGATGTTATTTTGGAGAATTATATTATCCCACATGTAATATGTGAGAGTAATTCCTCCTCATCTCTTAGTATATAATAGGGTCAAGTGAGTCTCTACATATCATGTATTCTTGATGTAGCAGTGGTACTATTGTGACACTGTTGTACATCATCTATATTCTTTGGGGTATTTGTGCTTTGCTCTCTTGTAAGATTAGAGAATACATTATGGAGATAATAGAAGACTACCTTCCCGTGGATGTAACCCATTAGGGTGAACCACGTATATCGATGTTCTCAGGTCCTTTTCTTTTCATGTTCTTATCTTTTATGATATGTTGTTGGTTGCTTAGATAGGTTAACTAGTTTAGCTTGACTCTACTATTCTAACATGGTATCAGTGTGGGTTTCTATGATCTAGTACCTTCTATAGCTTTCAATCAATAATGATTATCATTAGGGCATTGCCATTTTTGTTGTAGATTTGCTTTCTATCTGGTAGCGATTAGACTTCTCTTCAGATCTGGGCATATTTCTACATTTTTTTTTACCCTAACCCTAACTTGTTGTGTAAGATTTTTGTAGAATTTTTTCAAGGGTTTCTTGATTTTTTTTTATAGATCTACATGATTTCGGGGCTCTCCTCAAGGAGATCTTTCTTTTGATTATAAAAATGACAGTTATAAACAATGGTTGCAACTTGGTCATTTTTTACCAGAATTTTGAGTATAACCTGTTTTTGAATTGGAAACGCCATTATGGATTCACCCACGCGAGCATAACAGAAAACTGGGTATTTCTGGGCTTCCTTTCGGTAATAAAAACAGTATTTATACAAAAGGACCGTAACTTGGTCAGTTTTTACTCGTTTTTTTTTATTATAACCTATTTTTGGAATTGGAACAACCATTATGGATCCACCCACGCGAACAGAAAAGAAAACTAGGTATCTTTGAGCTTCCTTTTGGTAATAAAAACAATAGTTATACAAAAAGGCCACAACTTGGTCATTTTTTACCAGTTTTTTTTATTAGAGCCTGTTTTTGGAATTGGAACAGCCATTCTGGATCCACAAACGTGACTAGAACAGAAGACCGATCTTTTCTGGGCACATTTTTTCAAAGGGTTGTAAGTAAAAGTTTCTCTTTCCTTTACTGTTTTTTTAATTGTGTTTTTTGCAGATTCAGATCAGTACGGTAAAGTATTTAAGTTTTCTGTTATTCATTTTTTGCATTTAGGTTTTGCTTCTGATCATGTTTATTAAGATATTATTTCTTGTTCTTGCTATATATTTGTCTCACATTTATATATGGAAATATTGGCATCTTTTAAGGACATGGATCTTTAGTATTTTGTCATGATGATAGCTATAAACCATTTAATGTTTAATATTTTTTAAATATACTTAATAATTAATTTGTTATTTTCTTTGTTTTGTTTATAAAAACAATTTTATAAGAACAATCTCGTATGTGTTATCTAGTGATCATTATTTACTTTATTTATATGGTATTGCTGACCTTTGTGTAAAAACAATTTCATTCTTTTATAAGTAATATCTTTATGATCATTATATGCTCTTGCTAATTAAATTCTTAAGTAAAATCATATTTTTTAATCTATGTGATATCATATTTTTTGGCTTGTCATAAGTTATTTAATTGAGATATAGTTTCTTTTTCATGTATTGCAGAGATTGTATCTAGTTCCTGTGCTATTTGTCTCTAACATTCCAATATGGAAGCATTGACATTTCCAGGGCATTTCGTCTCTTGCATATTTACATAGTGTTAACAAGAAATGAACCCATGATTAAGACCATTAGTGACTTGTCATTTCATAATTTTTTATAAGTGATATCGTGAGTTGATCATAATTTGCTATATGTTGATCATATTAAACATTTTGATTTATCTATATCTTGTGTCATTTTTATTTCGATCATCTTTTACTCAATATTTATATGGATTTGAGAAATCTTTAAATCTTGAACTATTTATCATGAACACATTGTTCTTGTTGCAATGAGATTTCTATTCTTATGATTGCAGAGGTTATCTTGTTCCTACTTGTCTCTAACGTTCCTATATGGAAGCATTGACATTTTCAGGGCATTCATCTCTTGCATATTAACCTCATACTAATAAGAAATGCACGTATGCTTCAGATTAGTTGCTTGATGACTAAATTTTCATATATTTAAGTGAAATCTTTGGCTCACTATTTATATGTTGTGGCTAACACTTAATGTGTAAAAGTATTTTCATTTTCCTTAATGAGCAAGTTAATCTTTTATTTGATCATATTATGTTGTCATTCCTTTATATGATGTTTGCTAACCTTTGGTATATAAGCATTTTCATTTTTGTATGAGCAATTTTGTTTTATGATCTTTATATGATTTAATCTTGAAAGTTCTTGTGCAGATAAGTTCTCTGTTTAGTCTTCCACCTTATTCCAGAAGTAAGGAAGCACCATCTTCTATTGTTAAAGTCATGATGTTCATCTGTATGATATCATTTTCGATGTATAGACCATTGGGGTCTTGTTTCTTCGATGTTTGAGGTATTCTACAAATATTTATATTGCACCTTGATTGGAAGAATGTCTGCTATCTGCATGTGCATTGGCCATCTAGGTTTTTTTGTACATTGTTGTGGTGTTCTTATCCACATGTTCTGTTGTATCGGCCATCAGAAGGTATCTGCACACTAGTGTGGATGTTATATCAGAGTTCTTCAGCTATCATGTATGGTTGTGATGATTCTTGTGGTGTTCTGGGCATCTTGCGATTGGATTACGTCACATGTTCTCGACATTTTATTGTTGGGTCTTTCATCGTACAACCTGGTTCATGTGCACTTTCATGATTCAGTGAGAAGCAGTTGTTCATCGTCAAATTCCATCAGCTGAAGTGTTCTTCTTTTTCAGCTTTGGTTCTTCTGGAAGTTGTCATCAAGGGGGAGCATTAATGACTCCTTCCTTCCTTAGTGTTAGTGTGGGCCCTTCTCCCAGCCATTATTAAGGGGGAGTGTTGGAATATATTATATTCCTTGGAAGGTAATAATGTATTTGTATTATGTCGGAAGTTGTCTACAATCTTATGTAAAAGAGTAATACATTTAAACCATAGTTATATGGTGGTGTATTTACTTGTGTAGAGTATTTGTCCATGGTATTGTATTAAGAGATGTTATTTTGGAGAATTATATTATCCCACATGCAATATGTGAGAGTAATTACTCCTCATCTCTTAGTATATAATAGGGTCAAGTGAGTATGTACATATCATGTATTCTTGATGTAGCAGTGGTACTATTGGGACACTATTGTACATCATCTATATTCTTTGGGGTATTTGTGCTTTTCTCTCTTGTAAGATTGGAGAAGACATTCTAGAGATAATAGAAGACTACCTTCCCATGGATGTAACCCATTAGGGTGAACCACGTATATCGGTGTTCTCTTGTCCTTTTCTTTTCCTGTTCTTATCTTTTATGATATGTTGTTGGTTGCTTACATAGGTTAACTAGTTTATCTTGACTCTACTATTCTAACATTCAGTGTGTGACATCTCTCATGATCTTCAGTATTTCTTCAATATTTAGTCTTCCTTGCGCCTTTAGGGAGAGCAATATTATGTTGTTCAAGAAGTATTGACATTTGATCTATATTTTTCTTCAAACATGGGTTCTCTGGATGGTTTCCTCTCTTGCAATATGGACACTTGGTATTTTCAAACTTGTTTTACTTATCCTTCTTAGAACTAGAGGCTCCATATGAAGGATTTTGCTTCTCCTTTGGTTTAGTTTCAGTGTTAATTTTGTCCTTTCCCTTATGTCTCTCTTTAGCTTGTGCATTCTTGGTCTCCCCAGCCAAAAGAGCTTGATTCTTGGAGGATTTGAGGGTTCCCATCTAGATCAACTTGTCTTATTCTTGAGTGAGGGATTCAATGAATGGATCAAGTGAAGGAATTCAACATTTTGGGGTTGTTAGTATCCTGGAGAAGAAGGTGGACACAAATACAGAAAATTTAGGGCCAAGCTGCTCTCAGAATGGAGAGAACGAATTGCTCATCCTTCTTGTCAGTTCCACATTTCTTACACTACAAGACCAAATACTTGAATTTGGAGAAGAAATGTTGGATGGTTTCAAAAATTTTGGGTTGAAGAGAAATCAATTCAGTCTCCAAAATGTGGCCTCTCATGTCATCCAACTTTCGAAATAGAGATTCAATCTTCTTTCATACTTCCCTCGGTGTTGTTAATCCATTAAGGTGGAATAGAAACTCCCTAGAGATATCAATACACATGAAACAAAAGGCATCATCCAATTTGTTTAGGTACTTCAATTTCTTTAAAGGATGTTGGGGTTCGACCTCCGTTCCCATTGTGACCCTATACATACCTTTTTTTTGAAACACAATCTACATATCTCCCCTCCAATCCAGGTAATTGAAGGGCGTGAGGATCCTCATAGTCAAGGTTGTTGAATTTCCATTTTGCAGCTTTAGGAGCATCACAATTCTTTTGAATTATTCAAATAACCTGCATAAAACTCTCAATTCAAAGGTAAACTAGCTTAATCACACTCTAATTCGACAATGAGCACAGTATCAAGGTGCTTCACACCTGACTAGACTTCTCTGGATAAATAATGAGGGAGAAATGCAAAGATAACAAGATTTATGTGGAACCCAGTTGCTTTTGGTGCATCAATGGAATTATTTAAGGATTGAAAATGGCTGATCAAGCTTTGATACCATGTAAAATTAGCAGAGCCACAAGATCAACATGATGGATTGAACCTTGTAGTGAAAGAAGAATGAACGAGGAAGAATTTCAGTGCTAAATTGCCAAGAAATCATTATGAGATTATTTAGACAAGAGGAAAAAATTTGACAACATAATAATAATTGAATAATCACTAATTTATATGAAATACATTGGTGATACAATAGAGAGAAATAGAATCCTCTAGGAGTGATTCAAATCTCATGACTTGGACTGACTCCAGACATCACTAATTGTGGAAAAATAATCACTAAAGGCTCACTAGTGTAACGTTTGACAACTGAAACACTTCGCAATCAATAAACTGACAAGGTAGGTGAGAAAATGGGTGCCAGACTAACTCAAGTCGAACTGGATGTGGCCCATCAGAGCACAACTCAACACAGACTAGGGTGAACTGATGGTGGGAATCCCATGACTTAGTGTGGGATCCTAAAATATAGGGATTGGTCTTTGGAGCTCATAAACTCATGGAAAGTGACGCATCAAGTGGCAGGTGGGCCCCAGATAAATTCTCCATGGCACTAATAAAGTGGTAACATATTCCTAAGATAGAAAGTTGACATTTGGACTAAGGTGGACAAGGGAGGATTACAATAATCCTAACATGAGGTTGGGTTTACTGGTTGTTGATTTGGGACCGTTGCCACATGTCATGGATAAACATGTATATTCATCTAAAGGTATTCCATAAGAATTATGGAACTCAATAAAAAAAATTGTGACGCTTCATAATTTGTTTCAACAAGATGGACAAAGAAATAAGAAAAAATGTTTTCATAATTTGTTTCAATGAGATGTACAAAGGAGTAAGAAAAAATGTTTTCATAATTTGTTGATGAATGATAAGGATGCAATGCCAATGGTAGAAGACTATAAATTACATATGAATTGTACAAATACTTCCTTGGATGCTTCCACAAAATATTTCTTTGATAAGGCCATACATTTGTTTGTGATAAATGAAGATGTACACAATCATAATAAGCACATTGAACTTGGTCTTTTCATTGATGTCAGAGAGATAGTTGAACTTGGTGATGGCATTAAAGTCTTAAGGACATCTTGAAGAAGTATATATAAAACATGTGTGCAATTTCAACTTGAAGAAGTATATATAAAATACGTACTCTAGTCCCACCAAGGCATGGAACCCTTATGTGGAAAACCCACCAAGTCGTGGAACTCATGTGCACAAAACCCACCAGTGGATGAATTATATATACAAATATGAACATCGACAAAAGAATAAGAGGTGAGGTAAGTTTAACCAAAAAGAAAGGAAGAAGGGGTATCACCGACGTAAAGGAACCTCAACTTCTGGACATAAATTATGTGTGATAAGTATAAATAAGAGAAAGATTGATGTGTATTGAGGTAAGCTTGAAAGTGAGAATGAAATTGCAAGCTTTAGGGGTTAGATAAAATGCTCATGGTAATCAATTGTTGTGTGATTTGAAGAAGTGTGCGAGAAAACATGACATGCTGAAATACAAGGAATAGTCCCACGATCACACAGATATACAAGTTCACATAGTCACACATATATATAAGGAGTAGTCACACAGATATATAAGGAAATTTGCGAGGAAACCCCAAGGATCATTTGAAAAGGGAACATCTATACAAAATGATACAAGGAATTGTTGCGCATATAGAGTAAGAAGTGTGAAGTTCAATATGTTTAGCAGTTTGCATAGAATTGAGAATGCATAGAAAACGTGCAGAGTGGATTGTGATCAATGTTTACAAGAAAAAATATTTATCTAGGAAGTAGGATGGGTAAAGGATATAAGATTGATTTCTTGCACAGGTTAGTCCCTGGAAATTCAGGTGGGTGCCTGACTACACAAGTATGAGCTTGCTTACTATGGGTTGGTGCTCATAAGAGGATCGATGTCCTCACAAGTTGTTTCCTATAAAATAGCAAGATGGTGCTTGCAAGGAATTGGTGTTCTTGTTTGATTGGTGTCATAAAAAATAGTGAGTGGGTGCTCACACTTGTTTTGGAGATTGGTGTCTCCTACATTATTTTTATATAATATTTATCTATATATTCTTTATGCAGTTTTATTTGTATTGTAACATTATTTACGTAATATATTGTGCCTTATTATAAAAAATATAAGTATTCTTGGATCTCCAAATTTCCCAACTTACAAAAACCGGGTGTTCTTTTAAATGTCTAACATTTTTACTCCGAGATTCTAGACTTTGTTCAAAATAAGGAGATTCCCAATTCTCAGAAATATACAATGTAGTTTTATGTCCTTCCAAACATTCTTTGCAGAAGTGCAACATATAAATAAATGATTTACAAATTCTCCATCGATAGAACACAAGATACAAAAAAATGGACCCATTCTACCTCTTTTTAATAAATTATACCATGTCATGATCCTATTATCCAAGTAAAGCCAAAGAAAATAATTTATTTCAATGGAATATTCCACTTCCAAATGTTTTTACACCACTAGTTCCCCACAAATTTTGATGATATAGATGAAATAACTTCATAAGTATATTTAGAACTAACATGTGCATTAGTTCCATTATAGGGCCACACTATCTCATCTTATAATTCTAACATTTTAACACCAACATGATTCAATCTTGCAATAAAAGTATTCCATTCGAAATAAAAATCTTCCTCAAGTCCCAGGTCTTCTCCTAACAACCAACAAGCGAAAGAAGTTCAACCATCCAATCAGGTCTCTTTACATGAGTTAACAATCTAAAACCTTTACCAAGCGGATATAAATAAGAGGAAAGGAGAGATTATAGAAATCATCACCCCCCGAAAATGGGTCAATGCCTAAAAAAACTTGCTTACCAATTCCAATTCTCCAAGATAACCAGTTACCCATCCAAGGATAAGACTTAACAAAACCGTAACAAAAAATTGATGTAGTGGAGGTAGATTTATTGTGTAGTCTAATCCACTTAACCACTGAGTATTTCTTTAAATATTTAGCCCCGAGAATGTCACTCCATATACCAAATCCAAATAACCCTCTCCATAGGCTTTTCAAACTTAAAGAAAGACTAAAACATAGAATATTTTTTATACCCCATCCTCCCAGTTTCTTAGGAAGTGAAATTTTCTCCTAGCTTACCAAATGTATCTTCTCTCTATTTAAATTCCTTAAACCATAAGAAATGCATCATTTTCCTTCTCAAGATATGTAAAATTCACATTGGAATCTTGGCTAAAGAATGCTAACACACTGGAATACTTTCCACTATAGATTTAACTAAAGTTAATCTACCCCCAAGAGAGAGCCATATGAAGCACCAATTACAAAAAAATTTCCATTGTTCTTACCAACCACATCCAATATTCTTTCAAATAATTGTTCGGTTTTAGAAAATACACAAGATACTTAAAACCCATCTCAATAGGTTAAACCTTAATGGGAAAAATATACTTAAAACCCATCTCAATAGGTTAAACCTTAATGGGAAAAAGAGTCAAGATTTGTAAAATAAATTACTTTGTTACACCATTTGTTAGAATATTTGATTTAAGTACACTGAACTCCATTCTTGATTCTTCACAAAAGAACTTATTAATTCCATAAAATGATTCCCATTCTTCCACATATCCATTACCAAATAACAATACATCATCAAGAAAAAGTAGATGAGTAATGAAATGTGACAAAGTATTTTTTATTTCAGTAATCTTACCTTCCCTCTTTCCTTCCCCAATGATATTTCTTAAACCTTCAACCATTAGTACAAAAAGTAAAGGAGATAATGGGAATCCTTATCTAATCCCTTTGGTTCTCTTGAAAAATTATGTGGGAGATCCATTTACTAACACTCCAAAACTAGTTGAAGTTACACGCACCATAATTTGGTCTGTAACCTCCAATGGAAGCCTAATATGTAATAAGACTAATCTCATAAAAACCCAATATAATGCATCATAGGCCTTAATCGGGTCCATTCTTAATATCAAAAAATACAATTTCTTAGTCTTTATTGAGTTAAAAAACTCCCGAGTGACCCCAATAACATAAAAAATTGTCTATTTAATAAAAAACAAAACTTCTCTTTTGACACAACCTCTAGTTTAAGCTTGATTCTTGTTGAAATAAGTTTTTTAATGATATTATATACCAGATTACAAAGGGAAATTGGCATGTAATCATTAAAAGTCTCCGGCTTATAATTTTTTTGGATCAGAGCAATAAATGTATAATTTAGGGATCTACAGACAAACCTGTTAACTCTAAATTATTTAACCACCTCCTATAGATCCTTCCCTAAAATTACATTGAAAAAGATCCTTCCCTAAAATGTCAAAACAAAATATTGAAAAATTCCACTGTCCATCCATCTTTCCCAAGGCTTTTGTATTTGGCAAATTTCTTCAAGACCTCTCCAGTCTCCTTTAATGTGACTTCCATCCAAATCCTTTGAACTTCTTCATAAGTGAAAATTTTTGGATTATGTTGAACCACCTGTAACTGGGACATAGTATTTGTAAGGCCTATATCTTTAAAATGATGAGAAAATTGGTCCACTACAACTTTTTCCAATTCTACTTTATAATTCACCAAGTTCCCCTATTTCTCTTTTAAGTCCCAAATAGCATTATAAATTCTTATCTAGTTTGCATACATATGGATGAATTTAGTATTACACCCCCCTCCCCCCCCGTGATAACCAAATTTCCCTACTTTTGAGTCTTCATGATTCCTCTTCAATCTTCAACAATTTTGTCTTCCTAGCTTCCAAGCTCACCAAGAGATCCATTTCCTATTTTGAAAAGGTACCAACAAAATTACAAGCATAGATATCATATATCTTCTCTTCTACAGTTAAAAATTATCATTTTAGTTTCAATTTCTTCTCCTTTTCCCATTGTTTCACAATATTTTTAAGACCTTTTAACTTATATACCATCCTTTCCATGGTAGATTCCCCATTTTGTACTATAACCTGTTGGGCACCCTATATGCAAGTTAATTAAAACCAACATACAGAGTGTTCAATATAAATTGTCAACCCAGGGAAGTCTCTTATTTCAAGGATAATATGCACTGTATATGCTTCAAACACTAGGTAGCTGATGCTGTGAGTAAATGATCCTACTTTCCTGTTCAGCCACACTTATCCCTTAATCTAATTTACTTTCTCAAGAATACAATCACAAGTACTTTCTTACAACTCTTAATCTAGAATTAAAAGATTCAGGAAATAAAATCTATATTACTTTTGCAGAAAGTAAAATCCCTAATTACCAAACCATCTCAAGGTCCATCCAACTATCTTGATTCAGTTATTCTAGAAATTCAAAGTACAGGAATTAAATTCAACTATTCTAGAAGTTCAAAGTACAGGAATCAAATTCTGCAATTATAAATGCAAAGGAACAAACTAAAAAGATCTAAAGAAAATAACAATTGAAAGAACTAGGGATGAACATGTCTGTTACAGCTATCACACAGTTGCACAAAATACAGTTAACCTATACAGTCGACTGACACAACACACCACTACAGTTTTACAAGAGATGCAATTACTGATCATTCCAATGACACACAACAATCAATAACCGTTCCAGCTTATTGTAAATAAAGAAAGTTATAACAAAATCACACAACATAATAAATAAAATACCTAATTAACTCTGCAATCCCTGTGGGAAGGCAGGCCCATCCTTCACACAGAGATGCTAGAAGTAACACACGTTAAAATGACGTGATCTGAAGAATCAAACTCCTTGTATTAAAAATGGCAGATGAGCACACAACCTTAGTCACAGCTGATACAATAATTTGGTTAAAGATTCAACAACCCCTGGCTCGGAATAGTTCCCAGTATTTATAAAATTACAATCATAACATCTTCCTACTATTATCGAGCAACCATGAAGATCTCTGATCTTCGTGGCAAGATGAGAGTAGAAAATACAGGAAAGATGTTATTCGAGCCAGAAATAATGATCATGATTAATTGAGAAGATAATCCATGGATTGCAGCTAATTTTGAGCAGTGGCGCACTATTGGCTCCAAATCTGTCGTAGTCTGTTGCAGCTACCTATGTACAGTTCGCATGGACTAATACCCTTGGACCGCGTTCTTTGGGAAACGATGGGATGGATGGTGATCCACTCAATAATGAATGTCCATCCCTCCTTTGGCATGTTCGACCTGCTACACCTGTATTCTTTATATCTCGAATTATCTTTATAAAACCACCATATGTTAGCATAATTCTAGATGTAAAGCCATGATTACTACAATCCTAAGCATTAATAAAATAAGACAATGATTAACCATACCTGCATTACTTGAGGGACCACGTGAAGGAAAAACATATGTTTGGTATGCATAATAGAGTAGGATAAGGCAAAAATAGGTAAATAAGGGTGGTAAAAAAGGGGTCATTTCTGGGCCCAAAATCTCCCCCCAACCATCCTGTTGCATGTCCTCATGCAACAACATCCATTATTCTGAATCTAAATATTCCATTGTGCTTCGTTCGTGGAGAGAAGAAAAGTTGTATGGGAATTCATATGTCCCCTGTTTTTTTTACAAATCCCTTATGGACAACCCAATATCTCCAACACTTCTGCTCTTCTTCTCTTGTCAGCGAGAAATCTCCCCTGTAAGGTTTTGCTGGCCACTAGATGAGAGGAAATTTAAATTTGAGTCCCAACCAATTAAATCCACATTCCCTTATGCATCCAACATAACCCTCAACCCTGGAAAGTGCTTGTTCAAAATTCCTGTAATAGTAGGGGTCCCTATTTCTAAGGGTTGGAGAGGAAAACTGCCATTTGTACTGACTACCTTCCAAAGCCACTCGTTGATGCATGGAGATCTGGCTGGTACAAGTAGAAATAACCCTTTCTTGAAGTTCCATTATATGCTGAGTTCAGCTGGGACATGAGAATACACTCTGATGTCGAGCAAGGAGAATACAAGGATTCTAAGGTTCGCTTCGAATCCAAAGATTAGAGTGGGCCTCATTGTGAGAGAAAGTTTGGAAAGACCTTTCCCACTAAACATGATTGCTCACAAAGGAGGCAAAATCCCTCAGCTAAACATCACTTGAAAAAGGGACAGGATTCAAATGGCGGTCCAAAGGGCAAGCCAAATCATGCAAATAAAGCTCACACAGCAAATTTTGGTCCTCAAAATCACTTCCCATAAATTTTTCCAGGAACTTAGCTAAGGTTTCTATTTCATATGGCCTCCCTTCTTTTATAGCCCTCAATTTAAACCAAATGAACTGCTCAAATAAAAATACAGGGTAATAGGAAGATGGTACTCTGATACCCAACAATTCCTGAGAGAGAGTATATAGCTGATCTTTTTCCACCTGCATGGATTTGAACCTTTTCAACTACTTTAGTTCCTTCTATAACTCCTCCCCATGGAGTTTCTGGGTCATGAGTTCTTTTGCCTATTTTTCCTTCAATTCCCTGATAGTATTTCTATGTTTAGCGAGGGAAACCATCCCTTCTTGATATCTCTCCACCTGACTCCTCCACTTTCTCACTTCTATTCTTAGGATCGAGAGTTCTTTTGTAAGATTTATGATTTCTTCATCTTCAGGATGTCTTTCATTATTGGAATCCAAATTGATAAAATTTTGAGGAATTTGAGTCCATACCTTATCACCTAATGTGCCAAATTGAACATCCTGTACCCCTGAGATCACTTCTGGAGGTGCTGGTTCTTGTGTAAAAGCGTCCCTTACTGAAATTTCTCCTGCTGCAACTTCAACCATAGGTGTTTCTGAAACAACTTCTGGAGACGCTGGTTCTTGTGTAACAACATCCTCTCTTTGGAGTTTTCCTATAGCAACTTCAGTAGCTGATTGCGAGAATGGTGGTTCTTGTGGGACAACCTCCTCCTGAATTTTAATGTCCTTATCTACCTGATTATCAGCTGCAGCTTCGACAGTGGGATGCAAGGCCGCTGGTTCTTTTGTAACAAGGGGCCCTGCCCTTCTCTTTCTTCATGCTGATGGGATTGTAGAGTTTCTTTCATGTATTTTGCAATATGGAGCTATTCCTCGAGGATTTCAGTGTCCCTCGAGGATTGTGATTGCATTTGTTCATCCTCTCCTAAATCCAAATCAGGAATGATGACCATCCTAGGATTGAATTCTTGTTGCAGCTTGAGAGTCTCCATAGAAATTTCCAGGGATGTTGGTTCTTCTGTAGCAACATCCTAGTTAACTTCCTCATTTTCCTGCTGTTGGGATTCCATTTCTATTATCTCTGTGTCCTTAGACGATTCAGAGTCACAGTGCAAACTTCTTCATTAAATTCCAGAATATTTTCAATCCCTGGTTCTTCTTCCCCCATTTGGGTGGCAACTTCAACAAGAATATTCAAGGATGTTGGTTCTTGTGTATCAGCATCCTGTTCGACCTCAACATCATTTTGCTGCTGGGGTTCCATCTCTATTAGTTCTGTGTCCTGAGAAGGTTCAGGAGTCACAATGCAGACTTCTTCAACAAAATCTAGAATAACCTCGGCCTTTGGTTCATCTATCCCAATTTGGGCGGCAACTTCAACATGAATATTCAAAGATGTTGGTTCTTGTGTATCAACACCTTGTTTATCTGCTACTTCCCTTTGTTGGAGTTTCTCTTGGGGAGATTCACCATCCTTCGAATCAGGTTGTCCTTGTTCTTCCACAGTTGTAGGTACTGGTTGTTGTGTCACAAAGGCATGAACTATGACTCTGTAACCTGACTGGTTAAAGATTTCTCCACACACAGGACAAACCACTCTTTCTTCCTCATCACCATCCTCAACAAGAGTTGATCCTTCTACTTGGTCTGCAGCCTCAACCAGTGTGTGCAGCTTCCTTTCCACCTGCTTCTTGCATGCTTCCTTCCAATTTTCTAGTTCTTTTCGTAGTGATTGTACTTCCTCCTTTAATAACCCATTTTCATACAGAAGTCCCTCAATTTGAGGTTCTTCTGCAGACGGTTCTTGTGGGGCATCATTTGATTTGGGTCTCAGAGTGGGGAATTCGATCTGTGCTTCTATGGTTGCCCATCTTGCCCCTGTTACTTCTGCTACTGTAACTGACCTGGTTCTTTTTCGTCTTATTGATGGTGATGCCTGCATTTCTTCTTTTGATCTTCTCCTTTTTCTCAGTGGTGCTGGAATTTCCAAATTTGCAGCTGATGTGGAAGGGATATCCTCTGTCTCAGTGTTTTCGTGTTCTCCCTCAATCATAGTTCCTCCCCATTCAGGGGAATATTCAATGGTTAAGACCTTCATATTTTCCTTTGTTATCATGGCTCTAACATCCTCGGCTTCAGCTGTCGTAGCATCTAATCCTGCTCCAGTTTCAGCCTCTGCTGTCAGAGCTTCCATATTATTTAATCTCTCTACACGGTTTTCTTGTGCATTTTCCTCCAATTGTGCTGCTTGGTCTTCTGACTGATCCTGTGATCCAATCTCATTCCCCATCCCCCCCCCAACTAAATTGGAGGGACTCCGAGCCTCCTGTTGTTCGACATTTCCCCCCAACTATTGATTGGCAGGCTCTTCTTGGTTTTGAACAGGCCCCACGAGTACATGTACTTCTACTTCTTCTTCTATTGGAACACCAGGCAAAAGGGCGGGTTCCTGAATTTGACCTGTGAATTGTTCCCAGGTTTGGTTCCGTTGAGCTAAGGCCCGTAAAATTATTAATTTAACTAGGCCATGGTGGGTAAGGGAGGAGTTTGGATGCTTGGTTGTTGTAACAAACCCCACCATATCGTGTAAATCATTCAATAGGTAAAATGGAATGTTCAGTAAGGCCCTATGAAGGAGATGAGATAATAGAGGAAATTCAGAGTAATAAACCATTTGATTCCTAAAATCATAGGTGATATACTTCTTGAGGAAAATTTCTACTTGATCCCATGGCCAAGGCAGTGACTGTAATGCTATCTCTCTCCGTGATTGTCGAATGTGCTCCCCTTTTCTCAAAAAATCCTGTACTGCAGTAGCATTGGGGGTTCTTCGACCAAACCAGGATCTGCCCACTTGAGGAAGGCCAGTGACCTCAGCCACTATCACTTCAGAGACTTCAATATGTAACCCCCACACCTCTGAGTGGGTTTCTATAATATTTAAGGCAAATTGTAGAGCTATCTCGCGATGAAACCCATTGAGGCGTTGGAAGAATTCAGTCTAGCCCGCAACTTCAAAAATAGCAAAAAATTCAGCATTTCTTCTCAGTTCTCACGTATTGGGAGGTTCATACCGAGCTGGGATACCCATGTTTGTTTGAATTCACAAGTGTGTCTCAGTCTGACAGATTATAGGTCCCGGAGGGTGGCGGTTATCAGGTATCATAAATAGCCATTAAGTTGTACGAGTGGATAGTTAACGATATGCAGGCGTAATAATTGGCACAGAAAGGAAGGCATGATTAACGTTGTCAAATATAATTAATGCTTAATCAAGTAAATAATCAGAACCATACCTTCGAAAATATGCGATGAATGATGACCTTTGGAAAATAGTAGCGCGTGTGAAGTGCAGCCATTAAAGTTGATCATTATTGTAGGTATGCTGGAATGACCTTTTCTGTTGGTGAACCAAAACCATCGTGTCAATTTTGTTGGAGACATAATGAATACTGAATAATAAATCGGGATCACCGACATAAAAAATTGGAGCCTGATCTGGAGGAGTTGCTAACCAAGGTTGCTAAGAATTCTTCCAAGAATGGAGGAGTAGCAGCTGCAAACCATAGAAAAATCAAGCAGTTTAGTAGAGTCGCGGACAATATTTATAGCAAAATAAGCCAATGTTGGTGGAGACACAACTGCCGAAAAAGGTGAAAATGGACCAAAGTGAAACGGTGTCACAGTTGCCGGAAAAGGTGAAAATGGACCAAAGTGAAACGGTGTCGCAGCTGTCGGAAAAGGTGAAAATGGACCAAAGTGAAACGGTGTCGCAGCTGCTGGAATCGGAGTAAAGGGTGAGAATTTATGGTGTTGTAGCTGCGCGGAATGGGATAAAGGGTGGGAATTTACGGTGTTGCAGCTACGTGGAACGGGGTAAAGGGCAGGAATTTACGGTGTTATAGCTGCGAGGAATGGGGTAAAGGGAGGGAATTTACGGTGTTGCAGCTGCACGGAACGGGATAAAGGGATATGTTGCGGCTGCAATAGATTTGTTCAAGGAATTTTCTTCTGATCCAGGAAGTTACAGAAGGACGACCTTGGTCAATAGGCCCGATAATGACCACCGGTCCTTAGGCGCTTTCCTGCACATTTTACTTTAAAAAAAAAACAGATCAAGTGCAAAAGGAAAAGATAAAAAAAAATGAAATATCAATTTATTTATGTATAGAAAATTTATGTAAGATTTTGCAGCGATTATCTAAGGATTAACAGGGGCAGAGAAAGATTCCTGCCCTTGTTCTAACTAGTATTCCAGATCAGCTGCAATCTATGAAGTAAATGCGTCTTTTGAAATGGGCTTATGGTACAGTCACAGACTGTGACCATTAACAAATAATGGTACATGATTCTCGTCAATGGTTGCCAGGCGGACTGTACCATTATCAAATACTCTGTCTACCAGGTATGGGCCCAACCATCTTGTGCATAATTTACCCTTGAAGTCCCTTTTGAATCTTGAATTGTATAATAGTGCCCAGTCTCCTTCGTAGAAGACTTTCTTTTTGATGAATCGGTCGTGCCAATTGGATCTCTGTTGCTGGATTAATACTGTCTGATCCACAACAGCTAAACGGTTCTTATCAAGTTCATTCAATTGATTCAATCTTCTCTTCTGGGCTTCAGTCACATCTAAGTTTACCTCTATAGCTGTCTTCAAAGTCTTAATTTCAAATTCAATTGGGAAGACAACACTTTTCCCATACACCAAGTCATAAGGAGAGAAACCTGTAGTATTGCGCCAAGTAGTACGATATGCCCACAGTGCTTCTGAAGGTCTATCAGCCCAATCTCTACGATGGCTCTTGACCGTTTTGGTAAGGATGGCTTCAATAAATTTGTTAGTGATTTCTACTTGGCCATTGGCTTGGGGATGGTATGGTGAAGCTATTTGGTGCTGAATATGGTACTTTCGTAGCAGAGCTTCAAATTGATGTGACACAAACTGAGGTCCTCCATTGGTAACCACTTCCTTGGGTACTTTGAAATGGGAAAATATTTCACCATACAGGAAATCGATCACAACCTAGTCATTGGCTTTCACCAAAGCCACAGCTTCCACGCATTTCATCATGTAGTCGGTACAGACCAAGATGTAGGCTTTCTGCCTGGAATGAGGACTGATAGGACCAACAAAATCTAAGGCCCATCTGTCAAGCGGTTCAACCACCAGTGGCGGTTGAAGAGGCATTTGATCCAATCTATTGGGTTGGCCCATCCTCTGGCAGCTATCACAAGATTGGACATATGTCTTTGCATCCCTGAAAAGGGTCAGCCAATAGTATCCCATTCTTAGTGCTTTGTGTCATGTCCTCCTATCTGCAAAATCTCCCCCACAAGGCTCGTCATGGTAGGCCTTCAAAATATGGAATATTTCATCTTCTCTTACACATATTCTAATCTCAAGATCAGGGCTTGTGTAGAAGAGATGACTGTTTATCCAACAATACCTGGCACTTTGTTGAATAATTTTCCTCTTTTCTCTTTTGGACAAATGTGTCGGAAGCTTCCCTGCAGCCAAGTAGTTAGCGACATCTGCATACCAAGGGGAGTGAGTTGAAACTACAAATAAGTGTTCATCTGGAAAAGAGTCCTCAACAGGAAAATTATCATCATTGTTAGTAAAACAAGATAAGAAATCAGCGACAACATTTTCTTTTCCAGGTTTTTCTATAATGGTGATATCAAATTCCTGTAATAATAACAACCACCTAGTTACCCTAGCATTGGTAACAGGTTTATTCATTAGATATTTGATGGCCGAGTGGTTATTGTGCACAAATGTAGGATATCCAGTGATATAATGTCGAAATTTGTTAATGGAGTAAACAATGGTTAAAAACTCCTTCTCGGTAACAGTATAATTAAGTTCAGCAGTAGCTAGGTTTTTACTAATATAATAAACTGCATAAGGTGCTTGACCATCTTGCTGCCCTAGGACTGCTCCAATGGCAGTATCAAAGGCATCTGAAGAAATGTGAAAAGGCAGGGTCCAATTGGGCCCTCTTAGGATAGGAGCTGTGGACAACTTCTCCTTAAGTTTAACAAACGTTGTCTGGCATGCCTCATTCTAGATAAATTGCACATCCTTCATTAATAATGAAAACAAAGGAGAGGAAAGTTTGGAAAAGTTTTCTATAAATCTTTTGTAGTATCCAACATGCCCTAATAAACTTCGCACTTCTTTTTGAGTTACAGGAATAGGTATATTTTTTATTACCTTGATTTTAGAGGGGTCCACCTAGATTCCATCAGCAGAGATAAAATGACCCAACACCACTCCTTCACTCATCATCATATGACACTTTTCAGAGCTCAAAGATAGTTGGGTTTGTTCGCAGCGATTTAAAACCTTTTCCAAAATTTTCAATGCTTCTTCAAAATCTTTGCCATAAGGAGTAAAATAATCCATGAAAATTTCCATACTATCATTAACTAATTCTAAAAAGATGCCAATCACAACTCTTTGAAATGTGGCTAGTGCATTGCATAAACCAAAGGGAAGCACTCTGTATGCAAAAGTTCCTCAGAGACAGGTGAAGGTAGTTTTATCCTGGTCTTCAGGAGCAATCTGGATTTGATTGTACCTACTAAACCCATCCAGGAAGGAGAAGAACTTCTTCCCAGATAAGGTGTCAAGTACTTGATCGATGAAAGGCAAGGGAAAGTGATCTTTTTGTGTTACCTTGTTCAACTCTCTATAGTCCACATAGACTCTCCATTTACCATTCTTCTTGGGTACTATTACGAGTGGAGACACCCACTTGCTGTCTAAAATGGGATATATAAATCTTGCTTCCAAGAGTTTCTGAATTTCTTCCTTCACTATGTCCCTAAGATTTTGGTTCATTCATCGTTGAGTCTGGCACACAGGTTGGGAGTCACTTTTGATATAAATGTGATGGGTGCACAAATTAGAGGGGATGCCCCTCATGTCTGTGTACTCCCAAGAAAATTCCCCCTTGTGTTTTTTTAAGAGAGTGATCAGGCGCTTCTGTTCATTTGGGGAAAGGATGGGATTAATATTCAAGGTTTTTCCAGACTCTACCTCGATAGGAACACTTTTTAAATTTTTCAACACTGGAACTATGTGAGTGTTACTGACTAATGCCTATTCTATGAGATTTTCTTGTTCCTCTTCACCTAGAGTAGCATTCAGGCTCTGATAAATTTTATTATTGACAGAAGAGGGGCCACTGATGAAATTATTATTGGCATCATCTTCAGTTTCATCTTTAAAAGTTAAGGCCTTCCCTATCATTAGTAATGGTTGAACGCCCTCTTCTTCTTCTGGCTCCATCCATAACGGAGTCTCAGCTTCTAAGCTCGGCCGAGCTGGAGGATAGAGAGTGAGGTTCTTTATCTTAGTTCCATCTGATATAGTCATAGACCTAGATCGACAGTTGATGCAAGCATCAGCTGTAGCTTTTCAAGGCCTCCCCAGGATCAATGGGTGTCCTCCTAGCTGTGAATTAGGTTGTAAAACCAAGAAGTCAGCAAGATACTCCCAAGAATCAACTGAGATAATGAGATCATCCAAGATTCCTTCAGGTTTAATACTAGATCTATCTGCCACTTCTAAAATGGTAAGAGTTGGCCTGAGATTAGTGAGCCCAAGTTTTTTTACAGTTTCAATAGTCATAACTTTAATTGTTGCTCCTAAGTCTACCAATACGTTGGGTATTTGTGTGAGCCCAATCTCCACAGTGACAGTGGGATTCCCAGGGTTGTTGTATTTGGCCAAGAGGGTTTTTCCCATTATTAATGCAGATAATTTCCCTATGATATGAACAATGGGAGGATCCCTGGGTTTTCTTCCTGGTTTCCTTGCACATAGATCCCGAACAGTTCTGGCATAGATAGGTACGTCTTGAAGGGCCTAAAGGAGTGGAATCTTAACATAAATATTTTTTAACTCTCCTAAGAGGTTAAACTAAGGTTGTCCCACTACCTTTGGTAACATTAATCTTTCAGGGTATGGTGGTTCCCTAATCAACTGTGTAGGCTGTGTGTCAATAAATGTGTCTTTCTGTGTCTCAGCCATCATATTAGTAGGATTTTCAGCGTCTTCAATAATGGGGGTCACTGTATTGGATAAATACTGTGAATTCATCCCTTCTTCATGCGCAGAGGATGGAACATCCTCAATGATCAAAGGCTCCACTACCTTTCCTAATCATAAGCAGATATCATTGCAAGGTATAGGAGTAATGGAGTAAGAAGGCATGTTGACAGTCTCAAACTAATGGACTGCTTTATTATTTGGGTTAGGGTCAGGTTGAGCAGGCAGCTGAGGTCGTATCGACATATTGGGGACAACATTATTCTGGAGTTGCAGCTGTGACTACTGATAAGGCCGAGTATATTGAGGAGGGTGTGGTTGTTGAGGAAACGTTTGATGTGGAAGCTGTGGAGAGGGTTGGTTATGGGGAAACTGGTTCCCTGGATGGAAATTCCTCCATCCATGAGACCAAGAATTTTGTTGGTTTGGTGGCTGTGCCTAGGGGTTCCAGGAGCTAAAATTTTGCATTGAAGGTTGAGAGGGGTACCATTGAGGATAAGAATAAGATGAAGGGAATTGTGTATTCATATGCTGCATATTATTCCAATTATTCATGTTATTCAAAAATGGAAACAAGTCTGGAGTCATACCTTGATTTTGAGGCTTCCAGGGCTTTTTCTGTGCAATAAAGTAAGCTGGTTCCACCTTTGTAGTTGATTCCTACAGAACAACCTTCGCTTGAGGTAGTGACGGGCATTCTTTTGTGTCATGGTTCAGCTCGCACAGAGGACACACTTCTACCTTGTCGAGCAAGCACTCCTTCAGAGGGTGGTTCTTCCTACATCTAGGGAAGAATACACCTAGTGTGAGATCCTCTACTGCTTGTTTTTTATTTTCCCTCAGGACATCTATTTTCGAGGAGATGGAGCTCATCATTTTTGTTTTGAAATTTTCGAGGAGATTGCCTATCTCTGCACAGGTGGCTCCTCCATTAGATTAATTCTGTGTTTCATCAAAGACATCACGTTCTAATTTGTCCTGTTTGTCCCATTTGTTATTCCTGAAAGACCCCTTGGAATACCTTTTGCATAGTTCCATGATCTTTTCAAAGGACTCCTTGGAGATATCCCCCTTTCCTAACAGGTTTAACATGTCTAGGAAATCATCCCTAATCCCATGAAGTAGGATTATTTTGAGCACATCTAACCCCATATTATTCTGTCGAGCTCTCTGCACATTATATAAAAGCCTTTCAACAAAATCTTCCAGAATTTCATCGTCCTTCTGTACCATTTTAAACAGTTCTTCTCTCTTATCCTTGGTATTGCAATACTCCTGATATTTCTCCAGGAACACCTGTTTCATCCTGTCTCAGTTAGTGACAGTTCTGCCTCCCAGGATTATAAACCAACATAATGCATTGTCCTTCAGAGTGGCAGGGAAAATTTTCAGCTTTTGTGCATTGGTGGTGTAGTCATAGCTGCGACAGAGGATGTCAAATTCGAAAAGAAATTCATCTGGATTCTCTGCCGCTTTTCCATAAAAGTGAGTCAAGACCGATGGCGATATATTTTTCATGGGGGATATCCCTTCGGGCTGTTGAATTGGGAACTGAAGTGTAGAAATTGTCCCTTCAGGTGGGGAATTACCCTCATGATGATGATTGTCTCCCATTGCTTCTTCCTCTTCGGGATCACGTCTCTTACTCATATTTTCCTCTGTTTTATCCTCTTTGGCCTTCCACTGGTCGTTGAATTTATGATGGAACTGTGTCCACTCCTCTTCAGTCACAACCTTCCTATTAATGTGATAGATCAAATCTTGATCAACTGATCCTGCAGTACTAACTATGTCTTCCTCCGTAGGGGTATTCGAGGGTTTTGCAGCTCCTCGTGTGTTCTCCACTGTAGATACTGACGCTGCCACTCCCAGGGTGACAGGGCTTCTTCTGATGGGTGTTTCCTGATAGCGAGCCCCAATTGAAGAATTGGTTCTATCAACCAGGTCATTAATGAATGTTCTTCTCCCTAATGCTCGATTTCACCATCGGCCTCGACCACCTGAAACATTAGTGTTTTGTGGGGTTCTGGGATTTATAAGATGGTCACGATGTACCCTTCTTGTATTCATGCAAACCAAAATATGCAAACTAAAAAAAGCTGAAGAGGAATGAACAAATATAATTACTGGATGTAACTACAATAGTGTCTAATACTTATCCTCCCCGGCAATGGCACCAAAATGTTGGGCACCCTATATGCAAGTTAATTAAAACCAACATACAAAGTGTTCAATATAAATTGTCAACCCAGGGAAGTCTCTTATTTCAAGGATAATATGCACTGTATATGCTTCAAACACTAGGTAGCTGATGCTGTAAGTAAATGATCATACTTTCGTATTCAACCACACTCATCCATTAGTCTAATTTACTTTCTCAAGAATACAATCACAGGTACCTTCTTACAACTCATAATCTAGAATTAAAAGATTCAAGAAATACAATCTATATTACTTTTGCAGAAAGTAAAATCCCTAATTACCAAACCATCTAAAGATCCATCCAACTGTCTTGATTCAGTTATTCTAGAAATTCGAAGTACAGGAATTAAAATCAACTATTCTAGAAGTTCAAAGTACAGGAATCAAATTTTGCAATTATAAATGCGAAGGAACAAACTGCAAAGATCTAAAGAAAACAACAATTGAAAGAACTACGGATGAACATGGTTGTTACAGCTATCACACAGTTGCACAAAAGACAATTAACCGATATAGTCGACTGACACACCACACCACTGCAGTTTTATAAGAGATGCAATTACTGATCATTCCAATGACACACAACAATCTATAACCATTGCAGCTTACTGTAAATAAAGAAAGTGATCACAAAATCACACACCAGAATAAATAAAATACCTAATTAACTCAGCAATCCTCGTGGGAAGGCGGGCCCAACCTTCACACAGAGATGCTGGAAGTAACACATGTTAAAACGCCGAGATCTGAAGAATCAAACTCCTTGTATTAAAAATGGTAGATGAGCACACAACCTTAGTCACAATTGATATAATAATTTGGTTAAAGGTTCAACAACTCCTGGCTCAGAATAGTTCCCAGTATTTATACAATTATTATCATAACATCTTCCTACTATTATCGGGCAGCCATGAAGATCTCTGATCTTCATGCTACCCTAATTATGATGAGCTATTACAGTCGTGGAAAGATGACAATAGAAAATACAGGAAAGCTGTTATTCAAGCCAGAAATAATGATCATAATTAATTGAGAATATACTCCATGGATTGCAGCTAATTTTGTGCAGTAGTGCACTATTGCCTCCAAATATGTCGCATTCTGTTGCAGCTATCCATGTACAGCTCACATGGACTAATACCCTTGGACTGCGTTCTTTGGGCAACAATGGGATGGATGGTGATCCACTCAGCAATGAATGTCCATCCCTCCTTTGGCATGTTCAGCCCGCTACACCTATATTCTTTACATATTGAATTATCTTTATAAAACCACCATACGTTAGCATAATTTAAGATGTAAAGCCCTGATTACCACAATCCTAAGCATTAATAAAATAAGACAATGATTAACCATACCCGCATGACTTGAGGGACCACGTGAAGGAAAAACATCTGTTTGGTATGCATAATAGAGTAGGATAAAGCAAAAAGAGGTAAATAAGGGTGGTAAGAAAGGGGTCATTTCTAGGCCCAACATAACCTAATTCTAGTTGTCTCTAACAAGGGATGAGAAGTAATCTTCCTCAACGTAGTATTGATTAAATTTGAAAGGAAACTATTATTTAGAGTGATCCACCTCTATTTGAAATAACACATGCATATGATCAAAGATACCAAAGTTCATGTTCCAAGACCTATATCTTCCCATAGATTAGGAAGTCTTTAAACAACCAAGAATTTGTCAAATCTCTTACTTACTCCTGCCCCATCCACTCTTCAATTACTCCAAATCATGAGTAAAAATAGATGGAACAATATCTATAAAATTTTCCTCCTAAAAATTTGATTAAAATAATCATATAGGGGGTATAGGCGAGGGCAGTTCCCCAAGATTCACATGCTGACAAGTTCAAGTTAAGATCCCCACCCAAGATCAAACATGAGTCTTTTATTAACCCACGAGATTACACTCGATCCCAAAACTCTTGATGACTATAATAAAAGCCATAACAATTGAAAATACTTAACATCTTGTCCATTCCTCTAATCTTCCCTTCAAGCATGATCCTCGCAGATGTATTAGAGGGTTTAAAATCATACAAAGATGAGTTACAAATAGTCAGTAATCCCATAGAAGTCCAATAACATCTATAGAACTACATTCTGATCCAGGAAATTAAAAAAAATCAAAAGATTTTATTCCCACACACATTATCTCCTGAACCAATACTAAATATGGCTTCATCTAAGAAAAAAATCTCTTGAGGACTAGTTTTTTAGGAGCACTCCCAACACCCCTAATGTTAAATGAAGTCGGAATCATTTTTGAACCAACTTCGAGGGATTGGCATCTTTAAGGGCCCTTTTATCATTTTTAATATCTCTTGGAGAAGAATAAGATATTCCACCATCTAACGTAGTAGTGATAGGAATTTACTCATTACTAAAATCCCACCTTCACCAGGATTCAAAACTTCTTTATTTAGTTTATCCTTCTTCTACTTTTTCTGGATAGTCACATTTTAACAGTTGATAGAGGATATATGAGTAACCTCAGGATTAATCAATTGTTTAACATAAAATATATGTAAATGATTCTTTACAAGAATGTCCTTATATGTGGGAATGAGTTCATAAATCACAAAACAACCCTTATTCTGAAAAGTAACCCCATTCTTATCAATGTAGAAAAAATTGTCTCACTATGGAGAATAAAATGTGTATCTAACCATCCCTTAGAAGTCACAACAACTCTTACCCGAGAGTGCACTCCCTTAGAGTTACTAATAGGAAAAGGAGTTGACAACTAAGAGGACAACTAATATGTACCATGCCTTCACAACCTAAAGAGCAGCTAGAAGAAACACTTGTTCTCAAAGAGTCAATCAAGGATGTCGCAATAGAAAACCTTGGACACATCATCAGTGAAGGGAAAGTAGATGTATAAATTAACTTAGTTGGGACCAAACCCTTATCAAGGCTAGGGCCATAATTAAGAGGATAACCGAAAGAGAAAGAAAAAAACATGATCTATCCTATTCTGGTATAGACTACAAGGAACCCCTACATCAACAATAGGGGTTGCATATCTATCCTCCACCTCTTTAATAAAATGTAATTATTCTTCAGAAAATTGGTTATAAAAGGAAGGAAATAGATTTTACAACTTACCTAAGAAGGTCGTAGAGTATTTATTTAGAGTCCTTATGGGAATCACTTTTGATGTCATGTACACAAGCTTCTTAGGTTCTTTCTTTGAAAAAGCAAGGCCCTGTTCAAACCCTCTGCATTCATCTCCACTTCATGAGATTAATCCCCAAATTTACCAAGACATTTAAACCTCAGATGTCTAGTTCTTCTACACATGTTGCATCTAAATGGAATTTTCCAATAATATAGTCATTGTACAAAGGATGTATCCCCCCAATTTATCTCTAATTTTGTAGGAAAACCCCTAGAAACACCAAACTCAACCATAATCACAACCATCCTTTTATCTTCCGCAAATATTATTTTTTCATCCAGGAAAATAAATTTCCCTGCCATATTAGCCACATCAATAAATATGTTCGTAGACCAAAGTTGAAGTGGAAATATAGAAAGTAACAACCACACATGTCTCTTAATCACTTGTTCTTTCATATGATTAAATGAAAAATTGCATATACTAATTACCAAAGATCCCTTCCTAATCACCCAAGGCCTCTCTAATGTCATAGACAAACCATCCTCGTCCAGAAAGTGGAAACACATCTAGCCATTCATCAGTAAAGTAATATTTGGACAATACCGTAACAAAGGTTTCCAAACATCATTTATCCACTTCAAGATATCAAGTCTGTTCAGGGAAATATATTCTAACCAACCACCAAATCCCATTAAATTCAATTATTTGACCTTATCCATATTAAAATCTTTCCCTAATACTAGATGTTCTCTGTTTGGTTTAACCCTAAAAATTTTATTCACTCTTTTAGGTATGACACAAAGTCCTCAAATATTCTTTCCTCCCTCTTCCAAAGAAAGATAAGGCCCCTTATCCACCGATACAAACCTAGCCATTGTATTGAACAAGAAATATCCCACCAAAACCCTCTTCTGTAGTATTTGGTTTACACAATGAAAACCCGCCTTTGATTCCAGTAGAATCTTCAAAAAAACTTCACCATCATTATAATTGTGGCTCTTTCTGCTTGACAAATTTTTACGAGTATTGTTTAGTTTATTATTAATATCTATGCCAACTTTATTAAACAAAGAAGACCCCTCTTTTATCGATATTCCAATTGGTGACAAAAAATGGTCTCATCCCTTACATCAAATTTCCTCATCTAACTTAAAAATGCCACCCCTAAACAACTCATTGTCATCATATGACCAATATAAATCCTCTTCCTTTGCAAACTAAACAAATATCTAGTCAACATAAGTTAATATTACATGGTATTACCAATTTGCTACCAATCCGAACACCTAGAAAATCCTAGGCCTGACCACATATTTGAAAAGACCTAGGCCCGACCTCTTACATGATTCAAGCCAATACTCGACAATCTCAAAGATGGAGTCATTCACTCAAGAAGAACTGATAGAGATAGTATGAGAGCGGGAACGAAGGATGAAAGCAACATTTCTGGCAAATTCTTGAGCAATGCAACTATTTATGTGCTTCGTCTACTTTTGAATATCCATACTACAATCTAAATTATTTATGAATACCCATACTACAAATGTATTTTTGAATATACATACAACAATCTAAATAACACATAATAATAAAACCCAAACCATGAAAATTAAATCTCTTCTAAGAAAGACATATAATGTCAAATTGAAAACCAAATAACAATTTAAAAAATATTAAAAGCCTAATTTATTGCCATGTCCCAAATTAAATAATTTCCAAATAAGTCTATTTGCAAATAATGTTTCACCAACCTACTAGTTTCCTAGGTTGAGATAGAGACATAAATTTTGTAATAAGGGGCTATGGGACCCAAAAGGACTTTAGTTAACCATATTCACATTTAAATGGGTCACATAAATGATAAATGACAAGAAAATAAGGTGGAATGGGTTCATGAAGACACCTGGAAGCTTGCGGAGCCTTTGGGTGACTAGATTCCCCGCACACTTGGCATGATAATCATCCAAATTTGAACACATGGGTAATTTAACATGATTGGATGGTGATGTGGTGTCAAATGTCATATAATGAGCCAAGAAATTTGAATTATTAAATTAGAGTAACTCCCATGGAAGAGGAAGATACTATAAGACAATGTGTGCCACTTGGAAGGAGATTTCATGCACTCTATGGCAACAAATGATGAAAGATTCTATGACAAGTATGACAATTTCAGACCTTATTGCTTACATATGAAAAATATTACATCAAAGAGCTTGAAATATCCACCAATAGGTCGAATTTCGGAGTTAGAGGCAGCCATTCGAATTGGGTATAGAATTGGAGCATGAAGAGGAGGACATGAGTCATGAGAGTCACTAAACCACTAAGATGAGTTGGAGGGAATTCAAACTTATGAGGCCTAATGAAGTTAATAAAAGGATTTCATGAGGAAGGATAATATCTTTTGATCATTTTTTAATTGGCCTTTGGACATTTGGAGAGATTTTGCTTGTACATTGCATGGTGAGTGTTCACTCTCCTTGCTTGCGAACCAATTTCAAGGGAGTTGGATTCCTTTCCAAGTTGGTTGATGGAGAGGCCATTAATACCTATCATTGGAGATTAATGAAGTATTTTTATTTGTATTTTTAAGTTCCATACAGTTGAATTCTCATCTATCTCCCTATTCTCTCATTCCTTCTGCTCCATTCCCCCCCACTCTAATGTTGAGGGTGCACTAGTTGGAGTGGTGCTTGCTCTTTGCTGAGTATAGTTGATGATAAAGATTTGATATATTATGTATGGATCTATAATATCATTTACATATGATATATAAGTCGAAATATCAGAAATACATGTATGAAAGGCTTGCATTCCCATGCTCTTGATTAACTAGTTTTCATTGATTTTGGCTTCAATCTTGAAGTAGTTTTATAACAGATTTGTATAAGGGCTATTCTATGAATTGGATGGTGTTGAGATAGACATAAATGATGTATTAATATGTAATTTAATTTGCATATTCTTTTCATCTTGAAATCCAATTAACTCATCTGTGAAAAGCTTGCATTCCCATGCCATTGAATCACTAGTTTCCATGACTTTGGCTTCAATATTAAAGGAGTCTTGTATCATATTTGTATGAGGGATGTTCTATGAGTTTTATGATGCTTTGAAAACCATATATGATGTGTTACTCTGTAATTTCATTTTTGTATGCTCTATGGGTTGAAATCCAAGAAATCCATATGTGAAACTCTTGTAATTCCATGCTTATACTAATTCACTAGTTTTCATGTATTTGACTCTCATATTGAATGAGTTGTATGCAATACTTGTATGAGGGGATTTATATGGTGTTTAATACTATTTGGTAATAAATTTTTATTCTGTATATGGTCTCTATATTTCACATCCTGATATGAGCCTTTAACTCTACCTTTCATATGTCAAAATCAAGCTAGTTATGTAATTTCCCCATAAGCAATTTCATTGAAAGTTATCAAACAAATGTGGAACTCTATAACTAATTTGAAGAACTAATAACCATGTGTAATTAAATTAAATGAGGTATTATATCAGTCCCCATACGTTTCTTACAAATTTGGTAGGTTCGTACATGAGTTGGGAAGTCCAGTTGTCCTACACCCTAGGGGGGGATTTCATTACAATTTCCTAGTAATTTTGGCCTTTTCGTCATCAGACCCAAACAAGGTTGCAAATGTATAAATTCAGACAAAAAGTTTCCATAAACCACCTTGGTATGTTTTAAGGATCACCATACCATTTCCTTTCAAATTCGGGACCATTTGGTGAAAGTTGGAACCCTCTAGAGTCATGACTAGTTAAGCTCGAATTTTTCCCAATTTGTAATTTTCTCCAAACTCCAAAAAGGGACATTACATTTATATATAGCTAAACATGTTTAGTCCTTCCTACCATATTTCAAAATAAAATTAACCCGTACACATATAATTATGGAAAATTTAAATATACTTGACTGTAAGTGATGTGCCCAAAGGAGTCCCTCTCCAATTCTCATGCAAAGTCATTAACGCACAAGGAAGAGTATGTTCTCCTCTTCACATTATATGAATCAATTACAAATTGGTGCATTTTAAACAAAGTTTAAATATGGGATTGGCTCTGGCATTGCAATACTTGTGGACTAGAGAAAACATGCAAGCTTAAAGCTACAAAACTGCAATCTAATTAACACATAATCATAAAACCCTAACCATGGAATTAAAACTCCTCTAAATAATACATATAATGTGAAATTAAAAACCAACTAATTTATATATAGGTAATGATGTTTAAACATTCCTACCATAGTTGAGAATAAACTTAACCCACATTCAAGTAATTGTGGTGGTTTTAAATATAATTGACCCTAAGTGATGCGCCCAAAGGAGTCACTCTTCAATTCTAACACAAAGTCATTAACACACATGGAATTCTATTGTAACGTCCCCAAGCCTCCGATCGGCGAAGAGGACGGTACCATGGCGTTAACCATCCGGGCTACCAGCCCCATGAACATGAGAATTCATGAAAATGCTGAAACAGAATGCATTGAAGTAGAACATACACATATGCAATTATTTATCATACACAGCGGAAGAAAACATACGTTCCTACAAGAATTCTACATGTTCATCACATAGAAAATATGATTACGAAAGTAAAATAGACAAGGTTACTTATCTTATGAAGAACTCATCCGCAACCAGCTACGTCGCTACAACATTCCACCCAACCATAGGCCAGCGTGCTCCTTAATCTCTCAGCAAAGCTGCCACCCCTGAGCTGGGCATGATTCTCCAAGGAATAAGGAATAAGCAGGCTTACACATAGCCAAGGATACACAAAACATAGCCAAGCCAACACAGTTGGGTTTATCAGGCCATCAACAAGATAGCCTTGCCAACATGGTTAGGTTTATCAGGCCATCAAGGAACTAAGAAAGGGTAAATGCTAAGCTAGTGAGCCCATTACAGAGCCAGGAACACCTACACCAGAACTAGCCTGACTTCTAAGACACCCACACACACCCAACACAAGGAATCAGTCCCTTCTCTACGACATAGTCCCTTAGGCCCTGCATCCCCTTCCAGTGCTATTCAGGGGTTGTGGAGAAGAAAGCCAGCCCTCTAGCTCTATTTGTGTGGTTTCCAAACACACCAAGTTTATCAAGCAAACCAAGCCCTCATCCCTACTCCATAACAGTCCGAAGACCAACCACTGCATACACGCAGTCACACAAGCGATTCACAACTTGGGCAAGGAAAACAAATCCTGAGTTGTTCTTGGCCCTATCGTGGCCAAAACGACTCCCAAAACAATCTAAATCAGCCCCCAAAATGTAAAGAAGACCACATCAAACACAACCAACAAACGTGGGGAAAACAGCGGCCCGTTCTGAACAATGAAGTCACCGGGGAACTTACACAGTCCGAGGATGGAAAGGAAAACCAAGTTCATAGTTGGGCAGAGGAAAACATATGTACAGGCCACAAATTGGTAAGGAAAAACATACACCCGACAAAAAAAATGCGAATGGCCCTTCACAGGGAAATCATGGGTGAAAGTGATCGAACGGCCCCCAGCTTGCTTTCTGTGGAGACACGAATGACCATTGAAATAGCTCCCTCTCCTGGCTGTGTAAGATCAAAATAGAAAAGAATCCCTCTGCGTGAGAATGAATGGAACTACCGTCCTTGTGTGAGGATGAACAACCATGGAGAGAATGGAATGAGAGGCACCGTCATTCCTCTTCCCATCATGAGGTTCAATCCGCTGGTGGAGTGTGCATGTGGGAAAGGACTGATAGTCCTGCCACACTCCACTCCCAGCCATAACTACCTCAACTAACAGTAGCAGTTCTTAATAGTGGTGGTTGGGTAAGACAAGGAAAGATGACACATGGCTTTTTCCCCCATTGCCCAAGGTTTGACATCCCCCACCCTTATCCTTGTGAAAATCATGCCCCTTCTCAATTTAGTTGCTGCGAACATAGTTGATTGGGTTATTTAATTAAAGATGCATATTTACATGATGACAAAACTTAATATGTATGCCGCATGCCCCGACATACCATCAGCGACAATTTCAACCCGAAACATAGCATAACCAATCAATGATGGGGCCTTGGCCTTTAGCTCCACACCATGATTATTACAATATATACATCATGTACATTCAATGCAATGGGGTCAAAACTGAGGTGTTACATTCCCCTCCCCCTTCAATAGCATTGTCCTCAGTGCTTTACAAAATTTGAACAAAATGCTACACTGGTATCGCCTCAGTGTTCCGCAGAATTGAACAAAAATGGGTGTGCCAACCGCATGGCATCCTCTAGCTCCCATGTAGACTCCTCAGGTCCATAGTGCTCCCATTGGAACTTTACCTGAACTATGGCCCGGTTCCAGAGCATTGGGACCTTCCTATCGAGGATGCGCATTGGCTCGGTTCGAAACTCTCCCTCGGGTTCCACCTGAATCACATCCCAATTTATCACATGGTTAGGATCATGTACATACTTCTTAAGCAAAGAAACATGGAAAACATTATGAGCTCTAGTGCTAGCAGGCAATGCAAGTCTATATGCAACTGGCCCTATTCTTTCAAGCACTTCAAATGGCCCACAATATCTAGGTGACAGCTTGGCACAACTTCCAAGCTTCATGGAACTCTTCTTTACCCTCACTCTAAGGTAAACATGATCCCCAACACTGAACTCCCTGTTCACCCTATGCTTATCTGCATATCTTTTTTGTCTTTCCTGTGCTGCCTTCAGATTCTGCCTGATCTTTACAACCTCTTGCTCCATTTCCTTGAGCAATTCCAGTCCAAGCACAATCATGTTCATTGGTGTCCTACACCTTCTTCCATACAAAGCTTCATACGGACTCATCCCCAAGGATGTTTGCTGTCCATTGTTATAAGCAAACTCTACCAAGTGCAAGTAATCTTCCCACTTGGTTGGTTTGTCCATCACGTACATGCGAAGGATATCTTCAAGCACTTGATTAACTCTCTCTGTCTGACCATCTGTCTGAGGATGGTATGTAGTGCTGAAGTTTAGCTTTGTACCCAAATCTACAAACAACCCCTTTCAAAAGTTGGAAGTGAACTTGACATCTCTGTCAGAGACTATTGCCTTAGGAAATCCATGCAATTTGAAAATATCCTTCATGAATATCTTTGCAATGTCATCCATCTTATGCATAGACTTAACCGGTATAAAATGCGCTACCTTAGTTAACCTGTCCACCACAACCATGATGGAATCATGTTGTCTCCAAGTCATCGGCAATCCTGTAATAAAATCCATGGAAATAACTTCCCATTTCCATTCTAGAACTGGCAAAGGCTGCAACAAACCTGTAGGGTGTTGATGCTCAACCTTTACCTGTTGATATCTCATACACCTCGAAATGTACTCAGCCATGTCCCTTTTCATTCCGATCCAAAAGTACTGCTTTCTAGCTATAGCAATTGTCTTCTGATATCCTGGGTGACCAAAATATGGAGCTTGATGGATTTCATCTATAACAACTATCCTCAAATCTGTTACATCTGGAATATAAATTCTACCTTTATAAGTGAGAAGTCCATCTTCATCCAATTTATATCCTTCATGCCTCTTCTCAAGACTTTGCTGTTGCAATTTGTCTTTTACTTGCTCATACAATTCATCTCCAGCAGCATGACTAACAATCTGCTGCCTCAAATCTGATTGGCAAATACTAAAAGATGCCACATGCATTTCCTGCACCTTCCTGCTGAGTGCATCAACTACCTTATTTTCCTTTCCCTTTATGTGCTTGATTTCAAAATCAAACTCACATAGAAACTCCAGCCATCTTGCTTTCCTAGCATTCAGAGTAGGCTGATCAAATAGATACTTCAGACCATAATGGTCTGTTTTGAGCTCAAATCTTCTACCCATCAAGTAATGCCTCCACATCTTGAGGGCATGTACTATGGCTACAAGCTCTAGATCATGAGTGGCATAGTTCTTCTCATGTTCCTTCAGCTTTCTTGACTCATAACATATCACGTGGTTGTCCTGCATAAGGACTCCACCAAGCCCTTGTCCGCATGCATCGGTACACACCACAAAATCTTTCTCCGGATATGCAACCTTCAATACTGGTGCACTGGTGAGAAGATTCTTCAACTGCTAGAAGCTTTCTTCACAACTCGATGTCCATTCAAACTTCATCCCCTTCTTTTGCAAGGAAGTGATGTCATGTGCAACTTTGGAGAATCCCTCAATAAATCTCTTGTAGTATCCTGCAAGTCCCATAAAAGATCTTACATCTGTCACATTTATTGGAGTAGGCCAATTCATAATGGCTTCAATCTTTTCAGGGTCCACAGATATACCCTCCTCTAAGATAATGTGACCCAAATACTGAATTCTATCTCTATAGAAGTCACACTTGCTCACTTTTGCATACAGTTGATGCTCCCTGAGCAATTGCAATGTCAATCTCAAATGCTCTTCATGCTCTTTCTCATTCTTAGAATACATAAGAATGTCATCAAGGAAAACAAGAACAAACTTGTCCAAATACCTGCTGAAGACACTATTCATAAGGCACATAAATGTAGCTGGTGCATTTGTGAGACCAAAGGGTACCACTACAAACTCATAATGCTCATACCTCGTCTTGATGGCTGTCTTATGAATGTCTTCATCCTTGATTCTCAACTGATAGTAACCAGACCTCAAGTCAATCTTGGAAAATACCTTTGCTCCTCTCATTTGATCAAATAGGTCATCAATCCTGGGAAAAGGATATTTATTCTTCACAGTTACCTTGTTCAATTGTCTATAATCAATACATAACCTGAGTGTACCATCTTTCTTCTTTACAAACAGAACTAGTGCTCCCCAAGGAGACACACTCGGTCGGATATACTTCTTTTCTAGCAACTCTTGCAGTTGCATCTTCAACTCTAGCATCTCTGGTGTACTCATCCTGTAGGGTGCCTTAGACACTGGTGCTGCTCCTGGCACAAGTTCAATTGTGAAATCAATGTCTCGCTTTGGGGGAATCCCTGGAATCTCATCAGGAAACACATCCCTGAATTCCTGTAACACCTGATAGTCCCCCAACCTAGGAGTTTCATCTCCTGATGCTTCCAAAATATGAGCTGCATACAACTAGCAACCCTTCCTATAAAACTTCTTTAACTGCATTGCTGAAACCTGCCTTACTGAAATCACCTTTGGAATACCTTTCACAACTACTAGGCTCCCTTCTTCATCCATGCATTCAAAAGTCTTATTGTAACAATCAAGCTTCACTCTGTGAGCTTCTAACCAATCCATTCCAATGAGAACATCATAGGAACCAAGCGGTAGAACATTTATATCTACACAAGTGACCAATTCATTCATGACCAATGGACATTTCTATACCACTTCACTAACTTTTCTCTTAGTTCCAGTGGCTAGCTGAACTAACCAAGATTTCCTATGCTTTACCTTCTGAAAAGCACAAATCTCCACTACTCTAGGGGTAATGTAACTGTGAGTAGAACCAGGGTCAATCAAAATAGAAACAGATTGCTCAACAATCTTACCTGCTACTTCAACCACAGTTGACTGGTGATCTGCTTGGCGGTCCTCCAGTGCTGCATAAATCCTAGGGACTGCCCTTGCTACTTGACCCACTGTTTCTGCTTCTTGAATGTTATAAGCTAGCCTTGCACTCTCATTCTCGAGTGGACAATCTCTGTGCATGTGGGGTCCTCCACATTTCCAACATTGAAGTGGCCATCTATTCTGTTGTGGATCTTTTGGCTTTTCTCCTATCACTCCAACTGGCTTACTCGCAGCTTGAGATGGCTACTTCTGCTGATTCTTGAAGTTAGAAGGTTTGAAAAATTTCTTTCTTTGATCAAACTTCTCGTTCTTCTTGTCCTTCCATGCCTTATGGTAATCCGGCTTACCTTTGCTTTGCTCATAGCAATACTTAGCTTTCCTTATTGCTTCTTCAAGAGTTCCAGGGTCACAAAACTCAATTCTATCTTTGTAAGACTGAGGTAATCCACTCAGAAAATGCTGGACCTTCACTTTTTCATCTCTGATGTACCGGACATACCTCAACAGCTCCAAAAACTTATTTGCATATTCTTCCATGGTCCGCTGTCCAATCTCAGCTCATGGAACTCCTTAATCTTGTCATCATAATACCTGTCAGAGAGGTATTTCTGCTTGAAATACTTCTTGAATTGTTTCCACTTAAGTCTCCTTTCACTGATCCTCTTTACTTGCTTGAAGTGTTCCCACCAAATGGATGCTCTTCCATTCAAATTGAATATGGCAACTCTTGCCTTCATGTTTCCTGAATAATCATGCACTTGAAAGTACTTCTTTATCCCAAGAAGCCAAGCTTCAGCCTCTTGTCCAGTCCTTACCTCACCATCAAATGTAGGAGGTTTAGCTTTCTTAAATTCATCTTGAGAGCGATCCCTATGGTGTCTCTTTCTTTTTCTTCTATGAGAAGAAGAACTTGAATCCCCGCTGGATTCTTCAGAATCAGATGATCCACTAGATGTCCTTCTCCTTCTCCTAGTACTGCTCTTACTGCCTTTTGGTCTTGCTGTACCTCGTCCAGAGTCTATCTTTCTTTGCAAGTCTGTCAAACTTTGCAACATTGCAGCATTCAAATGACGTTGCTCTTCCTGGGCTTTGATCAAGCTTCTCATGGTGGCTGCAACATCTGACGGTGTCTCTTGGAATCTCCTTCCATTAGACTCTATGTCATCATTTTTGTTACGGACATTTTCTCCCATGGCATCTCGTGCATGCTCGTAGGAATCCTGAGCATCATACCCGTCATGGGTTCTCATAACTGAACCACCACTTACTTATCAATCTGCACTACCTAGAATATTGCCCTTGAAGGTGACTAAGATTCTGCAAACGTGTTAGTAACACAACTGTTAGATGCATAATATTGATATAAATCAGAATCACTTACCTTCTCTTGGAATAATTATAAAATTACAAGCTTTCCCAAAGCATAGAATTTTCTTCCTTAAAGATGTCTGTCTCAGGGGGACGACGGGGGTCAAGGGGGTTTACCCCCTTGTGGCGCCACTGCAGGGCGGGTCGAGGGCAGTGCCCTCGTTTTTGTTTGTTTGTTTGTTTGTAAATCTATGATTTTCACGCAATCTAGCACATGAGATCACTGCCACTTTATCCTTTTCAGCCCTGAAAATCCACTGAAAAACAGCTAAAAATCCCACTGAAAAACAGTCGAAATCTACTGGAAATCCCACTTGAAAAAAAAACTCAAAATTTCCTTGTACAGGATCGGTCTCATCCCAACTAACATTTCGATGTTTCGGCGGGAAAATCGCCAAACTTTCGATCTGCATTGGCGATGCGGAGGACTGTTCACCTATTTCCTTCTGCTGTTCATCGGCAATCGAATTCCACTAAGCACTACCACGTCGACTATCGAATTTTCTAACCTTTGGAAGGATAGTCCATTATACAGCCACAATGACAGACGTTCAATCCACTAACTTCATCCGACGTCGCTCATCAGCAACTGAATTAACTAGATGTCGGCAATGTGTTCAACTAACCATCGTCGATGGCCGACGATTCCAGGACTTAGAGAAATTTTTGAAATTTTCCCCTTTAGTCTTCCTTTTCGTCGCTTGATCGACTCAATTCTATTCTTTTCGTTGGCAAAATAGTTCCATCAGCAGCCGCAACGGTGGCCCACCATCTTCACTCTTCTCCCGATCGGTGGCCCAACCTCCTGTGGCATAACCTGATCGGTATCGACAGTCTCTTCTTGTCGGAATACTAGTGCTCTAGGATTCTGAAATGGTGGCACATGAAACACTATCTTCTTCCGATAGTCAACGATTTCGGGCCTTAGAAATATTTTTAAACTTTCTTTACGGCGTCAGCGGTCAGAGGCCTTACTCATCGGACGCGTAGTTGTCTAGCCATCCGCAACGGTGGGCGCTCGATCAACTTTTTCCGCCGATGGACATCGAACACTTAGAAAATTTTCCACAATCTTCCTTCCAACCATCCTCCATCGGGTATGCTTCCGCCTAGCTCTTCGCTACATCGGAAGTCTTTCCCGCAAAGTGTTCCGATGAATCGACAGTTCAACCACTTAGACAAATTTATGGAAGTTTTCTGTCATCAACTTCCGATCTCTGCTGGGAAAACAGAAATCCTGCCTCTGTCACTGCATCTTCATGGTCCATTCAGGCCCATGCTGCAACATGAGCTCTGATACCACACTGTAATGTCCCCGACCCTCCGACCGATGAAGAGGAAGCTACCATGGTGTTAACCATCCTGGCTACCAGCCCCATGAACATGGGAATTCATGAAAATGTTGAAACAGAATGCATTGAAGTAGAACATACACAGATGTAATTATTTATCATACACAGTGGAAGAAAGCATACGTTCCTACAAGCTTTCTACATGTTCATCACATTCATTAACATAAAATATGATTGCGGAAGTAAAATAGACAAGGTTACTTATCTTATGAAGAACTCGTCCGCAAACAGCTACGTCACTGCAACGTTCCACCCAACCATGGGCTAGCGTTCTCCTTAATCTCTCAGCAACGTTGCCACCCCCGAGCTGGGCATGATTCTCCAAGGAATAAGGAACAAGCAGGCTTACACATAGCCAAGGATACACAAAACACAGCCAAGCCAACACAGTTGGGTTTATCAGGCCATCAACAAGATAGCCAAGCCAACATGGTTAGGTTTATCAGGCCATCAAGGAATTGGGAAAGGATAAATGCTAAGCTGGTGAGCCCATTACAGAGCCAGGAACACCTACACTAGAACTAGCCTGACTTCTAAGACACCCACACACACCCAACACAAGGAATCAGTCCCTTCTCTGCTACACAATCCCTCAGGCCCTACATCCCGTTCTAGTGCTTTTCAGGGGTTGTGGAGAAGAAAGACAGCCCTCTAGCTCTGTCCGTGTGGTTTTCAAACACACCAGGTTTATCAAGCAAACCAAGCCCTCATCCCTACTCCATAATAGTCTGAAGACCAACCACTGCATACACGCAGTCACACAAGCGATTCACAGCTTGGGAAAGGAAAACAAATCCTGAGTCGTTCTTGGCCCTATCGTGGCCAAAACGACTCCCAAAACAATCTAAAGCAGCCCCCAAAATGTAAAGAAGACCACAGCAAACACAACCAACAAACGTGGAGGAAAACAGCGGCCCGTTCTGAACAATGAAGTCACCAAGGAACTTACACAGTCCGAGGATGGAAAGGAAAACCAAGTTCATAGTTGGGCAGAGGAAAACATATGTACAGGCCACAAATTGGTAAGGAAAAACATACACCCGACAAAAAAAATGTGAATGGCCCTTCACAGGGAAATCATGGGTGAAAGTGACCGAACGGCCCCCAGCTTGCTCTCTGTGGAGACGCAAATGACCATTGAAACAACTCCCTCTCCTGGCTGCGTAAGATCAAAACATAAAAGAATCCCTTCGCGTGAGAATGAATGGAACTACCGTCCTTGCGTGAGGATGAACAACCATGGAGAGAATGGAATGAGAGGCACTGTCATTCCTCTGCCCATCGTGAGGTTCAATCCGCTGGTGGAGTGTGCGTGTGGGCAAGGACTAACAGTCCTGCCACACTTCACTCCCAGCCATAACTGCCCCACCTAACAGCAACAGTTCTTAATGGTGGTGGTTGGGTAAGACAAGGAAAGATGACACATGGCTTTTTCCCCCATTGCCCAAGGTTTGACATCCCCCACCCTTATCCTTGTGAAAATCATGCCCCTTCTCAATTTAGTTGCCGTGAACATAGTTGGTTGGGTTATTTAATTAAAGATGCATATTTACATGATGACAAAACTCAATATGTATGCCGCATGCCCCGACATACCATCGGCGACAATTTCAACCCAAAACATAGCATAACCAATCAATGATGGGGCCTTGGCCTTTAGCTCCGCACCATGATTATTACAATATATACATCATGTACATTCAATGCAACGGGGTCAAAACCGGGGTGTTACATCTATTATGTTCTTCATATTATATAAACTGATTACAAAGCGTTGTGTTTTAAACATATTTTAAATATGGGATTGGCTCCCACAGTTGAGTACTTATGGGGTAGAGAAAACTTCCTGAAAACTGCAAAACTTCAATCTAAACAAATGTTGCGTAGCAGCAGATACCTGCCGAAGTTGGTAGGTAGAATTGGATGCATGAGACTGAAAAACCACATAGTGACTTTGCTTCATGCATGATGGATGATTGCAGTGTTTGCTCTTCACATGAAAATCATGGTTGATTGTGTGTAGTTGCATATAGTTTCCATATGTGCGTGTGAGCATTGACAATTGTCATAAAAGGTCAAGCTTTAGCAAGGCATTGTAAGGGTTCGGAATGAGAGCAATATTTTATAGTGTTATCATTATTTCCTCCCTCTAGTAATACTGTGTAACCTTGTAACTACAATGGTGAGAATATTATCAACATCGAACGATTCACTAAGATGCATTGATTGGAATGCCAATGGATATGATGGAAATAATATAATCATGACCAACTTTTTTATATAACTTTGTTTTAGTACCATTTAGAAATCTACCAATAAGTACAAAGATTGGGATTGTTTCGTGTAGGAATGAGGTTCGGACTATTGAATGGCACTATCTAATAAACCCGAGATGGACATGGAGTTGAGGTCCTATTTATTACATTCTAATTCTTTAAATATAAAATAAATAATTTACAGTTTAATGTAATTTAAATATAAACATGAATTAAGATGAGCAAAAGCATAATAGGAAAGCAATAAAGTCGCCCAAGGTAAACAATGACACACTAAACTAAGGAACCATGCGTATATGCCTTGTGAAATTTGGCATCTTTGGCATGCATGCTCACCACGTGGTTGTAATCAAGGATTTCACTTATCATTCATCTAGTGCATGTTTCCTGCTGGTAGGTAAAGACAGTGACTAAGCCTGGCCAACTGCAGGAAAAATGGATTTGATGCCAAAAACCTCTTCCATTCCAGCGAGAGGACATGGTCTAGATTTGAGCATAATTTTAGCAGAGAACGCTTGGCAAAAGTGAATATGGATTAGCAAGAGGGGTTTCATGTTCCATGACCAGTGTTAACCCATCTTGGAAAAATATGTTTCATTGGAAGCAATAATACTTTTGATTCACTTTTCTACCATTTGCCAGGGTGACTACCCTTTCAACGAACTATATCTGCTTGGGATGAGCAACAATGGAGGCAACTCAACGTAGTTGGCATTTGGTAGAAAATGATAGTTTAGACAACTCAGAATGACAATGTATGGAAAACGTTCACACACACACAGATAACGAGCAAACTCATCTGATATGGCATTTACTTCGAATATTTATTTTTGTGTAGAAGGATTTTTTTTTCTCATTTTTTGGTATGAAGTTTATCGTTCAGAGCCGTCTCTGCACTTGAGCACGGTACAATCCACTACTTACTTTCTCAGTTTTCAAGGGATTGTCGCCTCTATCGTCGAATATATTTGGTTTTCTAATCATTTACGTGTCTTCCAGTTGGATTTTTGGATCCTTTTAAACCTTTACAGTATATCATCTCGGGGGAACCTTCATTTTGTACAAGCTATCAAGATTCGCTATCAGAAATAATTCTTGTATAAGATCTGAAGAGACATATCAGGTACAATAAATTAGGATGTGCGTGCATCTACAGGTTCCTCGTTGGCCAAGCCTATATTCAAAGAAAATGGTATTAATGCAGAGTATATGGATAGCTTGTCCACATTTACTACAGACCAAATTTTGTGTTTTATCAAGCAATGTCACATAAAATGGGTAGACTTTATCACACTGTGCAAAGAGCTCCCACATATTAAAAGTATGCATAGTAAGATTAACAATGTAAGATTCATATGCGGCTGTCATAGCAGAAATGCTTTCTCCTAATTAAGGGCTGAGATGATATGGAACTACAATCAACCTACCAATAGAAATCCAATTAAAGTAAGCAACTTCATGAGTTCTTACATGAATTACGTACTAACTCCTGGTAATTGAGGTCGGTCCATCCAACGAACCAAGAGCGAAGTCAATGGTTGATTTTGCTTTCGCTGTTGGTCAGTTTGGCTGTTGGTCAGTTGGATGGACCGAACGAATGGTTGATTTCGCTGTTGGTCAGTTGGATGGACCGAACAGTTGAATGGACCTATCGCTGTTGGTCAGTTGGATGGACCGAACAGTTGAATGGACCTAACGGAACTTATGTTTTTTAAGCTTAGGCTTAATAATTAGCTATATAACCACCCTTGGTAATAAATATACTGAGTGTTTCAGCTAGTACAATGTTTCTAACATTTTCCTTTCTAATTAAGCACGAGCATGATCTTGGTAAACTACATTTGTTTGCTAGCACAAATTAGTGAATAATTCATTGAACACATTGAGAGTGTGTACCGAGTCTACAGGCGAGGAAATTGGTATCGTGCACCACTGCATTTAACTTTGAGAAAGGTCGTGTCTCTGTTTTGCAACCGAGATAAGATATCTAGTTTATCTCCATATGTTTTTATTTTAAGAGTGAATTGTTAGTTCATTGTCAACACAATATTAAGTTATTAGTGTGAGAAATGATATTAATAAATAAGAGTGTTTCAAGTTAAAAAAGTCATGCTATTAATAGATTTCCATGCACAAATTTGACCTTGAATTTGATGGTGCATGAACACTGAAGGAGAAAGAGGTAACAAATAGCTTAAGGGAATCATTGTAGAATATCTATGCATATTTCCCCTCTCGTAATATGTTTTAATTCTAGTAATAGAGAAAACTCCTGCAAATAGAGTTAAGGTTACCTTAGAGTGAATTAGTCGAAGTAACGTTTAAGGTGTTTTCCATTTGCAGGTATGCAAAACAAAGCACCCTCCAAATGATTCAGTTGACTCAACCATCAATTTAAGCTTATTTTGTCAAAGAATCATCCAACATCACTAGTTTAAGAACCAGTAATTGAATATTGCAATGGAAGATCTTCTCTGCTAATCCAGTTGAGGTAGTTGGAACACATTGCATTCAACCTCGAAGAAGAAGAATACCCATCTCCAAGGAAGAGAGGAGTCTGTAAGTCCAAGACTTGTTATTAGCATGAAGAGGCAGTACAGTGGCGGTGGTAGAAGCGGTGCAGTGGCAGAGGCTGTGGTGGTGGCATGCCACTCACACCCACATGAAAAATGAAAAAATTCTTGTGCAGTTAACTTTGCATTATGTAAACTTTGGTTTTGTATTGGTTCCTTTTGTCAAGTGCATTTCGGATAGCCCACCCGGTATAGACTTCGCCCACCGCCTTTACCAACAAATACCTCCAAAAATAGTTGAGAGCATATAACGAAACGAAAATGGGTGGGCCCAAAGACAAACAAAAAGTCATTATCCATCCTTGCCACCAAGATCATGTTGCCACCTACAACAACAAACACGTGTCAAAGGATTGTAAATGGAAAAGGTGTAACCTTTATGTGTTTTATGCATAAACTAATCCCTCTTTGTAAAACATGAACACATTGAGCTTTAGATAGCATCTAGTTAAAGATAGCATTATGCATAAACTAATCCCTCTCTGTAAAACATGAACACATTGAGCTTTAGATAGCATTCTTTTTGTGGACATCTTTATGTTGCTAGAGATGTTCTGGTTTTATCAGTCATCATGTTGGTATGTAAATGATGTCTTTTGATTCATATGAATAACAAAGACTGGTATTTTTTCCTCTGAAAAAAAAAAGATAGCATCTAGTTAAAGTTTGTATTGGAGAAAGAAATAGCTTTGGCAATTCCCAACACCTATGTCACCACCCCTACAATAATGGTTCATATTATAAGCTAAGAGAGAAATTTAATTTTTAAATTAATAAATAAAAAGATGATTGACAACTTGGTTAAAATGTATATTGCCATTCAATCAACGGCAACTAATACGCAGTCAACCGTTATCGAAAACAATATACCATGCCTCTTGACAAGTATAATAACACAATAATAAAACCCTAACCATGCAAAAATTAAAACTCTTCTAATTAATACATATAATATAAAATTCAAAATCAAATAACAATTAAAAAAATCTTAAAAGACTAATTTATATATCATTAAACACATTTAAACCATCCTACCATACCTCAGAATAAACTTAACCCATACTTAGATAATTATGGCAGATTTAAATATAATTGACTCTAATTTTTTAACCGTAAGTTTCTCTCACGGCCCCCTCCACACACCAAAAAAAATTAACTTCCACAATTCCCTGTGGATATATGTTTACATTTGTAGCCTTCTGCGTGTGTCCCTTTGACTCCTTCAATGCAATAAGAGTTTCTTCTTCACTTTGCACATGATTTTACTTATCTATTTTGTGCGGGAGAAACATATATTTACGTTTAGATGTTCTAAACTTCATCTTCATGAATTTGAAATCATTTAAAATTATGGAACACCACCCCCACCCTATGTTAAAATAAATACGCTTTTTTTAACTGATATTAAAATCATCAATAATTTAGGTTTTGTGTGTGATAGTTATTATCTATATTATCATAATGTGTTAAAATAAATTCGCTTTTTTTAACTGATATTAAAATCATCAATTATTTAGGTTTTGTGTGTGATAGTTATTATCTATATTATCATAATGTGTTTTATTTATTTATGTGAAAGTGGAAGTTATATGCTAGAATTGTGTATATTTAGAATACTCATGTTTTTGTGATGTTTGGTTATGTTAATCTTACATGTATGATAATTATGATAGTGATAAAATCTATAAGATATTATTGATATCAAAATCTTTGAACTTATGAACAATTAACAAATAAGGATAGATAATAAAACATATAACTAATATGAAATTGGTATACAAACTTAGTATATGGTTCTTAAATTTTGCATGATGATATGACCTGTGATTCTAGCTTATTATGCTTATTTATTTCATGATGGTATTTTGTAACTATGATATGTGATACTCAGTTTGATATACACTATGGTACTTTATTGAATAATATGTTGTCAATTCATGACGGTTTTCATGAAATATTAGTAAAGTAAGATGCTTAATGATTTCATGATGGTATCATGGGTTGTGATTTTATGATGGTTGTTGGGCACCGTTTTGACCCCTTTTTGCCTCTTAGATATCTTTCATTTCCTTCATAAAACCTCCATAATGATTAGAAAAGCTTTAAAGATTGCCCATGAACCTTGGTTAAAGAGGTATAATGTCATTACTTGTTAATAAATTGAGTTTTAGACTTTTTAAGCATTTTAACTAGGATTTTTATGTAGATTACGGGATTTACTAACTTCCCGTATTACCTCCAAGATTGAGCAATTGCAGGACAGCTAGGAGGGAATTGGAAGATAGAGAATGGATCCTTAGTGTCCACAGATGGATGAACATTCAACGGTTAGGTGATGTGGCCTTTACAGATGTCAGGTCAACTTCAGTCAAGGGCGGCCACCTGTTCTACATCCAGCACAAAAGAAGGAACATTTTTGATTTTGTGGAGTTTCACGATTCTGAAGATGATCTCGTTAGCTATGTTCATTAATTAAGTTGCAGAATTATAGCATTTCTAGTTTTATTTTGAATTTGTATAAATCCTTCACAAAACAATGAAGAACTATCACGATTTTGGGAAGAACGCAATTGCTTCTGAACTGCGTGGTTTCATTGCTGTGTAATCAAATTGATGGTGAATATATTCAGAGTTTAGTTCTGTAAATCTTTAACTGTGTGTGGAGCAAGGCTTTGGAGGGCCCCCATCGTTGAGTTTTCACACACGTTTACATTGCCGGTGTAGCGATTTGGGTGAATGCAGCGATTTCATTCTGGTGCAAGCTATTTAAATCGTGCCATTGGTATGTGTTACCCTGTAGTTTCTAGTTTATCACTGCAGAACAAATTCAATTAAGTGTTTGATCGATTTTATTACTGCTCTGTTCTTTCATTTCATGGTTCAAGCTACAATTTCTATCGTGCTGTATATCATTGGAAATATTGGATAAACTGTGTTCTTTTACTGATTAAATACTGAAGGCATTGATGGTTCAAATCACGATTTTAGTACATTATATATTGTTGTTTATTTAAATGAGAAGTGTCAAGAAAACAATTATGAATTATGAATAATTTCCCGTAAAGGAATTTAATTGATGACTGTTCATTCAGCGCTGGGAAACTAAGCAGAACTTTGTAGTCTGTATCCTAGGGTTATAGATTTGCTATTTAAATTGTTTTTTTATCTCAGTCCTTTTTGCTTTCATAAATCAATTACTGTGTGCTTAAAAAGAAACAAATGAAGTCACCCTTGTAAAAGGATTTTGTATCTGTAAGTTGCAGTATTTTTCATCTGTCAGTAGATTTAATTTACAGTTAGCTAAATTCCAGATAAGTCTAGCCCCTAAGTCCTAAAACCTGGATGTGTCTCGAAGTTTACTGACCCGGATTGATTTAAATTTAAGTTCTGATTTACATTTGTAGATCAGAGCCCAACAATGGTATCACATAGCATGTCGTATTAAGTAAAATGCTTAATTAAAACTTACTTATGAATCATATTATTTCATGATGATGGCTTATGGTACCTTCTATTGAAAAATGTAACTTTTGACAAAGGCATTCATCATATTTGATAGCTAGTTATAGTGCTTTATTATTCATAATGAATTTCATATGATATCTTATTATCTTAAGGAAAAGATTACTATTCGGTGTTCATTTGTGGTGAGTGGAAGTTTGTTTTAGGTGATCCATTTAGACAGCCTAGAGAGGCTAATCGTTTTCGGATCTCTTGGGGGCACATAAGCATGATTGAGAATGGATGGGGGACAAACTCAACAAATAAATTTATCCCATCGGTTCCTATCTCTACTACTGGTCCACAACTTGAATCCAAGGGGAGGCAAATGAAGACGGACTTTTTATGCCTGAGGCTGGTGCCTTGAGGGTGACCATGGAGGGATTATAGGTCATCCTTTAAATATTCCTAAGGTATAATGACCCCAATTCCGAGATCCTTGTAATGGTAACTATATTTCGATTAATTTCGATTAGGCCCAAAGTTTGATTAATTCCGAGGAGATCACATATTTACCGAAAGTTGGAAGGGTGGATGTTAAGCACCTTATATGCAAGTTAATTAAAACCAACATACAGAGTGTTCAATATAAATTGTCAACCCAGGGAAGTCTCTTATTTCAAGGATAATATGCACTGTATATGCTTCAAACACTAGGTAGCTGATGCTGTAAGTAAATGATCCTACTTTCCTGTTCAGCCACACTCATCCCTTAATCTAATTTACTTTCTCAAGAATACAATCACAAGTACCTTCTTACAACACTTAATATAGAATTAAAAGATTCAGGAAATAAAATCTAGATTACTTTTGCAGAAAGTAAAATCCCTAATTACCAAACCATCTAAAGATCCATCCAATCATCTTGATTCAGTTATTCTAGAAATTCAAAGTACATGAATTAAATTCAGCTATGCTAGAAGTTCAAAGTACACGAATTAAATTCTGCAATTATAAATGCGAAGGAACAAATTGCAAAGATCTAAAGAAAACAACAATTGAAAGAACTAGGGATGAACAGGGTTGTTACAGATATCACACAGTTGCATAAAAGACAGTTAACCTATACAGTTGACTGACACACTACACCACTGCAGTTTTACAAGAGCTGCAATTACTGATCATTCAAATGACACACAATAATCAATAACCGTTGCAACTTACTATAAATAAAGATAGTTATCACAAAATCACACAACAGAATAAATAAAATACCTAATTAACACAGCAATCCCTGTGGGAAGGTGGTCCCAGCCTTCACACAGAGATGCTGGAAGTGACACATGTTAAAATGCTGAGATCTGAAGAATCAAACTCCTTGTATTAAAAATGGCAGATGAGGACACAACCTTAGTCACAGCTGATACAACAATTTGATTAAAAAGTTCAACCCCTGGCTTAGAATAGTTCCCAGTATTTATACAATTACAATCATAACATCTTCCTACTATTATCGGGCAGCCATGAAGATCTATAATCTTCAGGATGCCCTAATTATGATGAGATGTTACAGTCGTGGCAAGATGAGAGCAGAAAATATAGGAAAGTTGTTATTCGAGCCAGAAATAATGATCATGATTAATTGAGAAGATACTCCGTGGATTGCAGCTAATTTTGAGCAGCGGCGCACTATTGCCTCCAAATATGTCGCAGTCTGTTGCAGCTACCCATGTACAACTCACGTGGAATAATACCATTGGTCCGCATTCTTTGGGCAACGATGGAATGGATGGCGATCCACTTAGTAATGAATGTCCATCCCTCCTTTGGCATGTTCAGCCCACTACACCTATATTCTTTACATCTCGAATTATCTTTATAAAACCACCATATGTTAGCATAATTTAAGATGTAAAGCTCTGATTACCACAATCCTAAGCATTAATAAAATAAGACAATGATTAACCATACCTGCATGACTTGAGGGACCGCGTGAAGGAAAAACATCTGTTTGGTATGCATAATAGAGTAGGATAAGGCAAAAAGAGGTAAATCGGGGTGGTAAAAATGTTAAATTTTCATATGCTTAGCTAAGACATCAGTATTTCATTTCATTTTCATGACAAAAGCATATAAACAGGATCACTGAAAGATAGACAGGCACAACCATAAAAAAGGAACACAAAGATTTATCCTGGGAAAACCCTAAAGGGAAAAACCCAGCAAAAGCTTCCTCAATATAGATGCCCCAAAAAGATAAAAGATAAAACCAGCAAGGAGATCAAAGCCTGATCCTCCTCCTTCTCCAGCTACTTCTCTTCTCCACTAATGCGCTACACAAGTGAGAGTGTGTGTGTCACAAATGAGGAGCACTACACCTCTATTTATATTTATCCATTCACTTAAGTTAACTCATTTGACATGTAGGCTTGAGTTACACATGTAGGCTCAAGTAACCACACTGGGGTGCTAATGACCCACCTTTACAATTAGAGGAGACTACCTAATGACTCTTATTAGTTCTTTCGATTAGGATCATCGAGGTACAATGTAATACAAGTGGTTCTCCCGGTAGGACCATCGGGGACCACAAAAATATACATATAGAATATTCTTTGAAGTTACAATATTTCAACACTCCCCCTTAATGAGAAGGGTATTCTACAGCAACATCAACAACAACAAGAGTAGAGATAGGGGACATCATCAACATCAGCAGGGTAACACATCTATAAATCATTGGAATATTTTCAACATCATGTAGTCTTCATCTTCAATCTTCAGTCTTCATCATCATTAATTATTTGACTGCTTTGATCAACAACATCTTCAACATTTTGATCTTTTAATCAGCAACGACATCTTCAGCACTTGGACCTTTCGATCAACAACATCTTCAGCACTTTGACTGTTCGATCAGCAACAACATCTTCAGCATTTTGACCTTTCGATCAGCAACATCTTCAACACTTTGATTGTTCGATCAGCAACAACATCTTCAACATTTTCGACCTTTCGATCAACAACATCTTCAACACTTTGACTTTTCGATCAGCAACAACATCTTTAGCACCTTGACCTTTTGATCAATAGCAACATCTTCAGCACTTTGACCTCTCGATCAGGAATATCATCATCAACACTTTGACCTTTCGATCAACAACAACATCATCATCATCATATTCTGATCTGTCGATCATAATCATCATCACATTCTGATCTTTCAATCAGAAACATCATCATCATACTCTGATCTTTCGATCAGAAACATCATCAACATACTCTGATCTTTCGATCAGAAACATCATCATCATATTCTGATCTTTCGATCAAAAACATCATCAACATATTCTGATCTTTAGATCAGTACGTCATCATCATCATACTTTGATCTTTCGATCAGTATGTCATCATCATCATACTCTGATCTTTCGATCAGTACGTCATCATCATACTCTAATATTTCGATCAGTACGTCATCATACTGTGATCTTTCGATCAGTACATCATCATCATCATACTCTGATCGTTCGATTAGTACGACATCATCATCATTAGCGACAACTTGCAATCCACAACTCAAAGACAAAAAAATATTTGGATCACTTTTGGACTTAAAGTCCAAGGATGATACAATCCCACCACATTCTTGACAACCGAAGTTACCGGATTGATTACAGTAGAATCAGTCCCTATCACTTTAGGACTAAGTCCAAGGACGATGCAATCCTACCACATTCTCGAGGACTGAAGCCACCGGATTGATTACCA